>JAOBRG010223096.1:0-17129 GCA_027574985.1 Umimayanthus nakama | reverse complement strand
CCCCCTCCCCATCTCCCGCCCCAAGATACGGTTAATCATAAAAGAAAATAGTAAAAAGACTGGTCTTGATATGTTGACTTGGACTCTGCATGCACGAGTTTATTATACGCCCCTATGTTCAACTTGCAAACAAAAAGCGGATCTAGAAACTTCTTTTGAGCCGTTGCGGAACTAGTACTCTCCCGGCGGCATAAGACTGAAAATCTTTAACATAAGTACACAAGACACTAAAAGCAACTAACACATGGTACACAAACGAAAAACGCTGTTAAAAACTTGACCACCGCCACCGAATTGCGGCTATTTACTAAACCTCCGCCTGCGCTAACGGCAATAAAAACAAACCTTGTGGCCGATCTAAAATTGACTCTGAAGTACATGTAACATCCACAAGGACGATCAACCAACTACAACGATACGTCACCTGAGTTCAAACCTGTATTGGCAACTGTAACTCCCGCAGGTACGGGGTATACCCACAACTGATCCGTTCTTCACTGGTGTCAACTATATATACATATTTCGGTTTCATTTCTAAATTTTTTAGTCAAGTTAGGAAGAGATTTTTGATGTTTTTGCTGAATGTACCGCAAGAGCTAGAAGGCGATTATATCATTCTGTCTTATATTTTGTATCCAAATCTTCCAGTGGTAGATTTCAGCTGATTTCGACCGATAGCCAGTTAATATAGATATTGCTTTAGTTCCAAACTTGCAGCTTAGTTTGTTAAATAATTCAGATTAAAGTTGAGTTATTCATTAGTGAAATAAAAGGTAACTCAAGAGAATAAATAGGGTTTCAATACTTTCATAGCATATTAAACAAGAAAACAAAAAACACATACAGTTCTAAGAAACAGCAATTCCGATAAAACTGTATCATTATGAACGGTGTGCCATTATCTTCTTATCTTGCTCTGAACAGAGAAAACAAAAGGGCTAAACTCTAGTTCTTTCAGTGTTTTACTCGATTATGCGGAAAAGGAAGCGACAGATTGCAGTCTAATATCGGCACTTATCGTTCTATTCACAATAACATATTTAAAGTGTTGACCAAATAACAAGAAGCATATCGGTTGTTTGAAGTCGTATTCTTTGACGTGAGTTCTTTGTAGCATGGTACAAATCTGACAAATTTGGCATAGTTTATGTACTTATAAACCTCAAGGTGGAACAGGTCAAAATGCAAACCTGGATGTTATTAGTGTATGTCAGTAAAACCGAACAAAGTTGTTTTTGAAATGGCTAAGACTTACAGGTAGCTGTGGAATTATTAGGCCAAAGTGCGAATCAACTCGTACCCTGCGAGCATTGGGACATGAAAGACTTCTGCTCGAGGGGTAACTTATTCGTTATGTCAAAAAACAAATTCAAAACTTAAAATAACTTTTAAAAAGCAGTGAAATCTAAGTAAAAAACTGTGAACGCATTTTGCTTGTGTGCAACATTTTGCCTTTCGTCGCGATGTAAGCACTTTCTTTCTTTTCCTCCTTTGTCAATTTTAGGATTAATAACGAAGAGACCTACCACGATATTTTTTCATTTTAAGATTGAGTAGACATATTTTCCAATACAATCAGAACGAATGAGTGTTATTTTTACACAAGAGCGTATATTTGGGGCCCGAGGCTGAATATTCTTAAATAATTTGAGCATTTCAACCTCAAATTTTCTTAAAATGTGCTTAAAAACGGCTCTAGGTATTGGGTACAGCTGTTATTTTCTATTAGTACAAAAACAAACATAGCTGAAGCACAAATACTCTTTACTGAGCTGGCCACTACCCACCCGTATCGCCAAGAAAGATAACAAAAAATAGCTAACTGATTAAATAAATAAACAATTAATTAATTGAGAATAAATTAATTGATTATTTATTGATTAATCAATTAATTAATTAATTAGTTATAAATAATATTATTTCACAGTTGTACATGCACAACACTAAAAGCGATGGTTTGACTGATGGACATTAGCCGAGAAAAAAGTGATGTACCATGATCTAGCTTGTGGAGTATCCAAAAATCTTCGCCTTTACTCAGCCTCGGTATGTTTTTAGAATATTCACAAACTTTCTGCATTTTTCAGCTTCATGTTCTTGTAAAAAAGCTAAGGTTTTTTTTTAAAAAAATTGAGGATCAGAAGACATACTGTATTGTACAAAACTTACTGAACCCCATTCACGCTTTTTAATTTTTGAATTATACTCCTACCGATGGCATGAACTGCAACAAATTTTTATTAACCGTATTACTCATTGTTATCTTTTTCTGGATAATAATTTAACACGAGGCAGCGTGCAGTTTATACTCCGGCGCAAAAATTAAAAGTAAGACTCACATTTTTGCTCAAACCATGCATTGCCGTACAATATACCTTGAATTTTATAGCCGACTCTTTCGGCATGCTTCAAAGTGGTTCAAATGCAAAAGTACGGTTCCTTGGAGGTGGAGTCGTTGAACGTGCAGTGTCACCCGAAGTGACAATACCAGATTTGTGTTCAAACCTTGCGTTTCCATATTCGTAATATATCTTGCTTTTGACATCTCAGCCGTTAAGTTTTACTTTAAAACATCAACAAAATGCCATTTCCTTTGGAAAAACTTCATTCATACTGTGGCGCTTACAGTTAATGTAATATTTTCGTGGCACTTGACAAGTCTTGCAGTTGCATGTTAGGTTGTTGATAAAATATTACCGACACACGCGATCGATTATCTTTGACTTTCGGCCCGAGTTATCAGTAAAGTTCCCACATTAAATGCTATATTGCATATTGTACGATTGGGTAAACTGCAAAACGCCATGTACTGCCGGTCCTAAGTACGATCAAATCACACGTTATATCAAAGTGTCGCAGTGTGGCGCCGATCTTGACTAAGCAGTCTGTAGTTAGCTGAGTTTAATTAATCGTACGCCATTACATTTTAAAAACAACAGCAAACTGCACAATGGGAGACAAGGACTCCACAAAAACAGTCGAAACATAGGCATCGACGCTGCTCGCTCTTTTGTGTTTTTAAAATAGGAAATGAAGGGCGATCTTTCAAGATGCTGACGTCTTTATAGTTCACCAGCTCAGCAAGATATTCCGGCTGGTCACAATCTAATAAAAGCCGCAAATATTAAATGTACCAATTTTACTTAAACCGTAGCTGACCATTTTATTGAGAGAACCGATTTACTACTGGTTTGATTAATCTTTCCCGCACACTTTATGAATTCAATCGGTCCGTATCCAACACACAACTTTTAATTTCTGACATATTTTAACTTGTTTTGCTAGTTCCAGAGAAGTAAAATTTAAGTTTCTGAGTTTTTTTTAAATCTAAAGTAAAGCTTTGATTATCTAGCACCTAGCTTTTTCTACCTATATAATTGTAAAGATGCTTTTCTTATTAAGGTTGAGCAAGAAAAATTTTACAGATACAGCGCCGTGGAGCAGAAGAGAAGAGATATTTTAAGTAGAAAAAGAAGAATTGTAGTCTTTATCTAGATCTGAGGGTACATTTTCAATTTCGTTTAAGCTAATAATTTAAAACAAGCGTGACTCGACCAATTGCGTTCGATTATAATCTCAGATATATACAGAAAATACATGTCCACACTGATTATATTAATATCACTCCTAATGCATGCTGGATATATTCTGACATAACCTTTCCAAAAGCAAAGTAAAAGAAATGTCATAACCGGGCGGCTCGTGCAGTTTACTAGATTTTATATTTTTGATCGATATATGATATGCTATCTTTAAGTGAACCTGATTAATTTTTTTCGGTGTAAGCGGTAAAATAAAAGACCCATTTAATATGTTCAAATAAAATTATCAAAAAACTGCACATAGCATTTTTTCGTTGAGAAAGAACAACCAACTTAACAGAACTATTTTTCACGATTACCGCTTGATCAGGGTGTAAATAGGAAGGGAATCCTTCAAAGGAGCGGACGATTTGCATAGCCTGCCAATTTCGTTGTTTTAGTGGTCGATATTTTTTAATCATTCTGATATTCTGCAATAAAATTCGAGAAAGAAAGATAATTTCTGACATATTCTGAATACCAACATGTTTGGTTGCTAGACTTTAAAGCTAAAATTCTTTCTGAAAATAAAAGAATTGATTTAATTGAAAAAATGCCATTCAATACAATACGTGGTTTTGAAATACAAGAGTGCAAATTGACCAAGCAGGTGTTGGGAATTAAAAGTGATAAACAAAATCGACCTAACAAGACAAAAACCACGCCGCACATTTACATATTATCTTCAGTTAAGTGAGAAAGGGTTTGTTTAGTTGTCTTAAATGAAATTTCATCGTGAGTTTATCAACGATACACGCGATTTTAATTGTACATCTCGTATCAAAGCAGTAACTTTCAGCGCAGGGAAGATGTACTAATAATTTAACAAGAAGGCTTTTTTTCCAAGCTCACGGCACCATTACGGTAAGTGTCTGGCTAGGATGCAAATGCGGGATGTAACTTTGGTTCTGCACATAATTATTCATTTTGGCGTTTAAGTTGAAGGTTGCAAAGCCACGCTATTCAAAGAATGGATTCTTCTCAATATACAAAAAACTATGTGAAAAGGGCTCGACCCAGCTTTAGTTATGGAGTTGTTTCGACCAAAGACACCTGCAACAATACGCAAAGAGCGGTAAGTTGTCTGGGTATCAAGAAAGACAAAAAACGGCAAAACCTAGCTTGATTAATTATTTTGATACCAAAGTTTTGGCGAAACCGAGTCTGTATTCAATACTCACTATTTACTTCATTTCAAAACACACGTGCTAGTTTATTTAAAATACAGTATTGTATTGTCAAGTTTGATGTTTGCATCGTTTCAAAAAATGTCAATTGTTCTCTTTTTACATATTTATAACTCACAGTTGAAGTGAGGCCTGCGGTTTTAGATGGATAAAAAATACAACTTAACAAAAAACTTTAAAATGACTGCGTGTTACTGCATGTCTATTGGTTGCCTTCATTTTCAAAATCGTTGTAGCAGAATATATGCCGGATAAAAACAAGGAGCAGTTGTTGGCGTGATTTTCTAACTAGCGATTCGTTTTTAAAATATGAAGCCCTATTCATTAACAGGGTTTTCAAAGGGGCCTAAGATCATCAGACAAAAAACAATTAACATGGATTGAAGATCCATAATCAAGAACGAAAATTATTTATGAATATTATTTTTGAATAAATACATAGTTAAAATAATATTATTAATTAATTGCATTTACTGTAAAAACACTGTTATTTGAAATTGTATTGAAAAGCAAATAAATTTAAAAAAAAAAAAGAACGAAAATTCAAAAACTGAAATTCAAAACACAGGATACTTAGACCTTTTCGTGAAGAATGTTTGAAAATCAACTGCATTCTTCGTTCGTTGCATTTCAAAGCGTTATGAACAGTGATACATAAAATGAATATCCCAGCTTTAGAAGAACGAACTCTCGACCGTCCAAAACGGACCAAAGTGTGTCGATGGCCTGATAGCCTGTTAGTTAAGCTGTGAACACTATTCAGTTTTCAAACGAACACATGCAACTGGTTGCTGTCGTACACTCTGCAAGACAAGATGCAAGAAATGTTTATTTACATAAAAGGAAGACGTGTAAAGACCAAGGCCGCAAAAATGACTGTTGAATTGCTATTTCGGAAGTGTGCCTAAAAATTGATTTTTGGGTGATAATTAAGTCAAAGCATCAACAGCAGCTCTTATTACAAGCCAAACGCCGAACAATAAAAGAAAAACTCGTGTGGTCATATACGAAGTAACCACCCCTGAAAGAACAAAAGGCTTTGTCAGAACCTGGTCGGGCTGCTTGCTGCAGATTTTAAAGTCCAAAATTAAACAACTTTACTTCTTTCAGTTAACTTCATAATCTCTTGCACAGATACTATTTTGACATCAGAACAATGCAAGATAACCTCTTCCAAAGCACTATTTCTTAACAACTCATAACTGAGTCCATATTTCAGCCTGTTTTCTGTCCTGGATCAGACATTAAGGCCAGCTGAGTGTGAAGTCTGACTCACAGTAAATAAAGGTTACCGTTAATCTTGAGCAGTAGTTTCGGTTTTCCGTGTAAAACTCCGTTAATACGATTCGGATGCCCACAACCTATTTTTATCAGTGGAAACCTTAAGAAATTATCTAAATGATGAGCATTATTAAAACGTTTTTAATTAGAAGGATAGATTCATATTGTAAAGTACCGTTTAACTCGTTTTTCGTAGTGTATGACAGGGAAACAGAATTGTTTGTGGCCAAATATTACTGTTACCATTCAATACTTAGACGAGGTCGGGGTTTTCTAAATTCAGTGTAAAAATGATCTTGATTATTTTATTGCATAATTCAAGCCGAATTTTGCGTGTTAGGTGGATTCTTCAGTGTGAGTATAAATGTAGTTAATGCCAGTCGCTACAAAAGCCTAGTGATTTAAAAAACCTACCTTATCGATTATTTACAGATCAAAAATATCCCAACCCGATGAGCATACCATCATCATGAGATACACACTACATCGTCAAATACTAACAATAGCTGGCTTGGCGGTGGTAGCGACGTTTGCAGAAGCAGGTACGCTGTTAAAAAAAAACCTTTCTATGTGTTCAGCGTTTTTGCCAAGGGAAAAATTAAGATTCCATTAACTAGATCAGGAGCTCTTTTTGTAACATGTTACTTTTTACGAGCTACGATATTTTCCTACAAGTTCAAACAGTTTTATAATCCCACAGTTTCACTAGTATTTATTTATTTGGCGCTTGGGGTAGCACATTACGGCAGGAGAAGTAAATTAGGTTTTATTTGCATAATTTATTCATGTTAAATGAGATAATTAGTCAGATACAGTACGAGCAACAAATGAAAATAAGGAATGTCTTACCACAACAGAGTCGAAGAGCAATCTGGATTCTTTCTTATTTCTTTGTTCTTTGCGTTACAGCTGATCCCCCTACCATCATAACCTTCCCATCCAGGGACTTAGATCGTCCAGATGACGTGGATTCAGACTTAGAAATCCCCTGCGGCGTCACAGGGACTCCTCCTTTTATGTGGACGTGGAAAAAGTTCAAAATAGAAAACTGGATCACTCTCGAGTACGATATCACCCGGTCAGTTGGTGAATACACTATATCATCCGATGGTACACTGACCTCAGATCGTCCGAGTGACGGGTTCTATCAGTGCTTCGTGACCAATTCTGCTGGCACCACGTTCAGTCGCAAGATTAGAGTGAAAGTATCAAGTAAGTTTGCTTGTTCTCGACATTGTTATAAAGTTAAAACTTCTTCAAACCTCATTGGCTTATTTAACACTCTGCTTTCCCTGAATCTGGCAAGAGAATCATTTATCGGAGCGTGCTCAATAACAAAATGCTGTTATTGGACACCTGATGTCGGACAGTTGTATAAACCAGTCACAATCTGAGTTGCAGCTGGCTTTCTGACCAATCAGAAACAAGAAAACAGTGTCTTTTACAACACAGTTCTTACAATGGTTTTGTTTTTAACTTTCAGAAATTGAAATTTTTTAAAAGATTTGTAGTAGTGATTCGTGTTGTCCAATTCCGTCTGTATTTATTTTCTAAGAAAAGAAAAATCTAAACAATTTATCTATCTGTCCATCCACCCATCCATTCATCTACCTATCTAGCTAGCTATCTGTCTGTCTGTCTGCCTGTTTGTCTGTCTGTCCGTGTGTCTTTCAGTGTCTGTACATCTGCCTGTCTATCTATCTATCTATCTATCTATCTATCTATAACTGTTTGTATAACTATGTATTATTAATTGGTTTATTTTTTGTTTACTTGTTTCTTTTTGTTTGTCTATTTTTTTTCTATAAGCACGCTACTTGGTATTTACTTGTAATAAGGAAACACGAAAGAAACTGCAGGGCTCTTAACTAGTGGCTCCCTCAATAGTATTCTTAAATACTACCAACATCAGGCTTAGGGTTAAAATATCAGAAAAAGTGCTAATATCTGAACACACACAAACTTATAATATAAAGCACACACGAAACAAAAATGACAAAACAAATATAACAACAAAACAGCGAGAGAAGAAATATGTCTTTTAAAATTATCACGGCAGAAGGAATGTTTTTAGCAGTTATGACCGTTTCGAATTTCATAATTAGTAGAAATGGCTGCGAATCATAAATATAGCTACACTAGTATAGGAATAGGTGTGCAGTGTATTTTGGTGCACAAACTGCAAATCAACACACAGCAAAGTCCTCAAATATTACTAGCTACACGCTAAATATGTGCAAAACGTAATGCAAACGTATTTGTCTCCACGTCAACAAAGCATCGTTATTTTGACAAAATTGATCTACAGCTACGAGGAAATTTCAAGTCAACAGTGACGTCACAGTCGACGTAACGCTGGGACGGAGCAAAGCTATAAAGTGCCCTCCGCGCAGTGAGAGCTTTGGAGAGTCTTATCAGTGGGGAAAAAAGGATCCGGACCAAAATGCCTACCGACGGCTTGGTGACCAGAAACACCGCATTGTTACTGCTGAAGGGGACTTGATATTCAGCTATGTCAAACAACAAGATCTTAACGATGTTAAAGAACTTGAAGGGCTCCAATGCCGCATTGAAGCAGGCGGAACCGTGCGATACTCCCATACAATAACACTAAACAAGGTTGGAGATGGTATGCATCATAGAAGCAACGTATGTTAGTAGAGCTTACTGTCAAGCTTGTTTGTATATAAAGTTTGCTTAACACTAAAGAAGGTTGGAGATGGTATGTATCATAGAAGCAACGTATGTTAGTAGAGCTTGCTGTCAAGCTTGTTTGTATACCGGTATATAACAAAAACAGCTACGGGAGAAAAAGCGTTCCGGGTTGCAGGAGCAAAGGAATGGAACAGTCTGCCAAAAGAACTTCGCGAAATAAAACCCATGCACAACTTTAAAAATAAAGTTTTTTTATTTTTTTCTGAATTTAGATAATAACGAACACGTCGGTACTTTAGCTCCAAAAAGTTTTTAAATGTTAACCTTGTTTACAACCTTTTTACATATATAGCAGTTTTTAACATTTTGATGTTTTTAATTCTTATTGTTATTGTTATTCTTATTGTTATTCTTATTCTTAATATTATTATTATTATTATTATTATTATTATTATTATTATTGTTATAAAGTTTAACAACGTTTTCTCAGTGATACGGCAAAAAGTTAGAGCTGCAAACTTTAAATCGTACAACCTTTCGGATTCACAACTGTCGTCGGTAATGCCTGATGGTAGAAGTGTTAACAAGAATAGTGTTTTTTTTAAGATGTGTTGAGTTGGTGAATGATTCAGAAAACAGTTTTGTGAATATTATTATAACAATTGGTTGCTATTGGCAAAGGGAGTAAGATTTTGCGAGGTAAAAACAAGAACAGCATACGGTATGCTCACCTATATTTTCACCAATGTTTGATTATTGCTTTGTCCACAGCCTACACCGGTACGACTCCCGCTAGTTTCGCCGCTTCCTTATCGGGTCCTTATAAGGCAACAGAGGGGGAGGAGTTTGTCTTACACTGCGCAGCCATCGGCAAGTAAGTTACACATTCGCAGCAAGTAAGGCGGGCACAGTGCGAGCTCATTAGGTAGGACCTCATTGAGAAAAAGGAGGAGGTAGGTAAGACCCGGATTGCAAACAGGAAGTAAGCCGTAAGATACGGCGGATACAAGAAGTAAGTTAAAAACTGTAAGGTAGGCACAAAAGAAGACAATAAGACATGGTTCTCCATACAGGAAGTAAGCATAAGACATGATTGGTACACAGGAAGTAAGCATAAGACATGATGGGTACACAGGAAAAAAGTAAGATACTTTATTGTTTTGTTACAACAGGGATGGACGTAAGTGTACAAAATGCTAACGTGAAACAATTATGGTCTCTTTAGACCAACTCCTGACATATCATGGCTGAAAGATGGAAAACCCATTGTATATGGTACAGACTCCTTTAAACAAGGTATACGCTCCCTAAGGATCGAGAAAGTGGACAAGAAGACACACGAAGGTCAATATGAGTGTAAGGCTACTTCTTCTGCCACGCCTTCTCCGGTCACCAGCTCAGCAAGGCTTGTTGTAGAAGGTACGCAATCACTTAGCACCAGTGATAAGCAAAGTTGACTCCGAACCCCGACCGTGGGCTCATAGTAAACCGTCTAACGCCAATCATGAGCTAGCCGATTGCAGTTTTCGTTTCTTAAACTAACTTCCTAACCTCCTACAATACCATGATATAAATCATTGTTAATGGTTTTGAACCGTTGTATATGATAGGAATGGTTTTTTCAATGCGGCAAAATGCATGCAGATACAAGAACAAAGCTGTAAAAAACAGTTTCGTATTTCTAGATCGTTTGAAGAAAGACCTATGTCTTAGCTCTCTCAAGAAGAAAGCTGAACCTATTAACACTTAAACAGGTCCTTAATCCGGTTATAATTGATTACGTAGATTTAAACAAATCTCAGTTTCACTATCCATCTATCTGTCTATCTATCTATCTATCTATCTATCTATCTATTTCTTCATCCATTCATCTATCCATCCATCTATCTAACTATCTATCTATCTAAAATCTATCTAATATTTTATCTCTTTGTGTTGGTGTTCAGTTGGGTCCAAAATAACATCGTATCAAGGGAAGAACGCCAGTGTTGGATACAACGAGACGTTGGTAGCAGGGTGTAACGCCTCAGGTGTTCCCCCGCCACAACTCAGCTGGTGGATGAACGGCAAACAGTTGCAAGGAGGGTCGGTAGACCTGCAATGATTGGCTGCAGTGTTTTAATGTCTTAACAAAAAATAGAAGAGAAGGACGATCATTAAGTAACAAATTACTCTCATCAAAAAGTAACACATTATTTGCAGCGTACAAAACTGCCCTGATTGAGTCATAAAAAATGATTGGAGCAGAATTGCAAAATTCGCCTGTCCAGACGGTTTTCATTTTCTGCTATTGTTTTATGAACTTGCCAAATTTGATTGCATGAGGTTAAAAATTAGGGGAGCACTGATCCTTTGCGTTGTCGCAGTTTTAGTGAAAAAATGTCTCGAGAAACTCACTCCTAAAGTACACCACACGTCATACAATTTCGCTTCCGGTAAAAGCTCTCGTTCGTCATATCTCGCAAACTATTAGACGTATTGACAAACCTTTTTTTTCTACTAGAAGCTCATTTAATGCATTTTTCTTCTCTGCAAAAATCTCAATTTCGAAACTTTCAACCGTTCAAACGTGAACGGTATCCTTAGGGGTTATGCCATGAAAAGCCCCTTTTTAATATGAAAACAGCTTACGGTGCAACAGCCTTTGAACACTAAAATTCAGACACATAACTAGCATATAGATGGTTTGGAACATTTTTGAAAGCAGTTGGGGCTGATATCTAGATCTTGAAATACACAACTTACTTTCTTAATCCCAAAATGACGTTCTTACGATCCTATAAAAAAATTTTTGGTTTTGACAATATTCCTTCTCACATTCGTTTTAAACAGCCTTAGGTTCTGACCTTTACTTAAAACTGAACGGCCAACGCTCGAAAAGTCAGCGAAATCATATCCCAAAGGCAAAAAACATACTTTATCAACCTTTATTGATCAAACCCTTATTCATTAATTGATAGATTTGTTCTATTTCTTTAGTGGTAGGATCTCAGTGTCATCTGGAGCTGTGAGTATCAGAGAAGTGAGCCTGGCTGATATGGGCGTGTACCAGTGTGTTGCTGAAAATTTGGTGGGCATGGACGTGTCGATGACGTACGTTCAAGTGATGGGTGCGTACTCGCTTTTCTTTTGTTCTTGAATTGACGTTATCTTCACCGCGAGGTTGTGTTTTAGCAGCATTGTTGGAAAGCTTGTTACTTTAAGAAACAAAAAATGATTCTTTAGTGAGAAACCGTACTTTAAAATGTAAACCGGATAGCTTTACAACTATCTGTAAACCATAACTTTGTTCAGAGATTTTAACCGTGTTTAAGGTGGCTAGAAATAGATTTTGAGAGTTCTCTTCACAAGAAAACGGTTTAACTTTATAAGTATTAATACTGCCTTTATGGTAGCAAGATGACTTTTAAATAGTTGCACATTTTCTTCTCACTTTATTTTTGATACTCCTTTGTATTCATCAAATGTTACTATGATAACGTAGCAAGAGTTCTAGTCAACTACCTTAAAACCAGAAAAATCTACTTTACGCAGAAATTGTTCATTCTGTTTGCTTCTTACAGAATTTTTTCTTTCGATCAGAACAGAAACTTCCGTTTGTTTTTACCACTGCCTAAAATTTGAAAAATTTTTACTGTCAACTTTCAGAGATATTTTTGGTCGAAATCCAAATTTTCTAAAAATTTCAAGGGTACAAGATCGCTGTTTGCGCATGCGTGAGCATGTGGCGTGCGCACAGGGACACGCAATCGGCCGTGATTCAGTGGCAGTGTTCAGCGGCCTAGGCCGCGCTCGCCAAGAAACTACTTCGAGCCACCTTGAATAAAGGATTCATCATCATCATCATCATCATTCGGTTCATGACAAAGGAAATGCATTATGATAAAAGTTGTCTTCGTGAGAGATGCTTGAGATATACATACGCCGACTGATCTCGTAAGAAGAAGCTTCTCTAAATAAAACTGGTTTTTACCTCTAAAACATTGTCCAATACATCCGAAGATTTATATTTCTCAGCTAAGCTCAAGTGCCAATCGATTGTGCACATAAACCGTGATCACTGAAGTGAAATCCTTATTGAGAGAAAGCGAAGCAGAAGAGCAATAAATCTTCCCTTGAACACCTTGTACCGGTAAAGATACAAACGGTGGCCGATTTACCCGGGCAGCTATATTCAGTATTTTGCAAAATACTGCAAAACATTTGCAGCACTTCAGTTTCTAAAGCATTTTCTTAGTCTTTGTCTATAAGTAGCTGGTCTATTTTAATTGTAAAGTCCTAGTCGTGTCTTGTTTGTTTGTCTGTCAGTCAGCCAGTCAGTCAACTAGTAAGTAAGTTTTATCTAGTTAGTTGTAGTTATTTAATACCATTAAGGTGTCAATTTGGCTCGTGATGAGAGGATTCAGGCCTCGTCCACACGTAGCCGGATTATTTCGAAAACGGAAAGTTTTTCCTCTGTATTTAAAAATCATTTGCCCTTCACACGAGTACGATATATCTCCGTTTTCAAAAGTTTTTACTCTGGAGTAGCGTATCTGAAAACCTCCGTTTTTGGTGCCCGAAAACGCCGGTTACTTGTGGGCGATAGCCGTATTCGCAGAAAAAAGTCTCCGTTTTCGAAACTACCCGTCTACGTGTGACGGGGCTTCAGTTCTGTGGTGTATAGCGAGGGCTGCTTAAACGGTACTACCGCACCAATAAATCATCGATAAATGAAGAATATACACAAAATAAAGCGCAAAAGTGCGAGGCTTTCTTAAATATCTGAAACCCAACATTAGTAATACTTAATACCAAGTTTGACACGACTTGTAAATTGCTATGAAACTCTGCCTTACAATGTGTGTGTTTGCAACAACATTTGTTTACAAAGTGTCATTGTTTCCAGGTAAACCTCCAAAGTTCCAAACACTTTCTGTTGATACCAAAGTTCTACAAGGACGCGACGCAACTCTTTACTGCGACCCACAAGGAGGGCCTCCCCCAAACATTACTTGGATGAAAGATGACAAAACAATCGACATCAATCAACCTAACAGTCGATTTTCAGTTGATAGCAGCAACAGCCTCCTTATCAAAGAAACACAGCAGAGTGACGAAGCGCCTTTTACTTGTAAAGCAGCTAACGGTTACGGGCAAGCCACGCTCACATGGAATGTGAACATTTTAGGTAAGAGATGATTACACTTAGTGTTAGCAAGATATCCTCCGATACAACTTCAACAATCTCCCACTTTGAGCCATTCTTAGGTCGTTTACATAATGCTTTTTCATACTACCGGCTATCCTCATTCGTGCATGAAATATTCTAGAATGAGCTTGTTTTCTTGTTGTTAAACTTCTACTTGAACAAAGTCTTGATCAGTGGTGTAATACACGTTATACTATTACTTACTTACTGTTGCAGATAAGGCTGAAATCACGACAAACCCTTTGGATATCACAGTGATCCAGGGAGAGACGGCTGAGATTCATTGCAAAGCCAAGGCCGATGCAAGTCTGAAGCTGCAGTACAAGTGGCTAAAAGATGATGAAGATGTTGAGTATAATGAGCAAATAACTTGGGATGAACAAAAAGGTGTTCTTAAGATCCGGAACGTCCAGATACAAAACATAGGAAGCTACACTTGTGTCTCACACACTCCAGTGCCATACTACTCCCAAGATAATGCCACTGCTGTCCTTCGTATCAAAGGTTAGTTGTTTTTTTCCTTTCAACGTTTGTTTTATGCCTTAGTGCTTGCCTGTTTGGGAGAAATCAAGTCGGTGTAGTGGTTGTCAACCTGGGAGGGGCTTGCCTACTGTGGGGACGGAAGTGTGACGCCAATGCGTTCAAACTCCGACCCTAGTTCAGACTGAATGAAAGGTGCACAGTTATGAACTGGCCACTATAACCACCATGTTTTGCTTATCCTGCAAGCTTGCAATCCACAATAGAAATCTCGAAGCAAAGTGTGAAAATTGTTTATAGTCAACAGGTTCTGCAGTTGCTGCACAAGTAGTGACGTACTGACTATCAATCTGTTTATCATGTTTAGGCCAAATAAAGAAAATAATTGGTTAGCTTCAACTTTTCAGAAAACTTATGGTCGGGAGGGGGGTTTTGTTTATGCCTCAGTCGTTTTGATGCTAAATTTGTAATAAAACATATCCCTTTTCATATATGTCGATATTGCGTCCAAGCATTCACTTGATTTCCAGTCTGATCATATTAAAGATTTGTTTATTTTTCGTCTTTATTTTGGGCATGGACCGGAAAAGGGTGATGAACTTAACGGTATTTTTAATATGTTTTTAAAACTACAAAATTATATCGGATTTGGTCAGTTTTCAGATAACTAATTCAGAATTCTTACAAGTTTTGCAGTTTCAAAATAGCAGAAAAACTATGAAAAAAATGAAAAAATTGAGTCGGGCCAACCTCGATCCCAGGGCTTTTCCGCCTCCTTCCATTGATTTAATAGGGAAAGGCCTTGAGATCGAGGTTGTGGTAAGGCGGGGACGCTAACCATTTAATTTTTTACTTTGCCTTATCGCGCGATTGATTGAAAGTACAACGGATGGTGTAAGTAAAGTGACTACAAAGTATAGTGCTTCTACATTACTGATCGGTTGGATCTCCGAGTACTTTTATGACAACTTTACTTTGTAGTTGTTAAGCTGAGGCGCTTTCTTCATTAGTGCTGATATATTTTTCCATCATGCATTTATTCACAGCTATTTATAGTTTACTCGAGGTTCTATTGTGCTATATTATGTTGGTTAAGAAGGTGCTTGCTACAGTAAAGACATAATTCTGTTTTTCTTGTTCAATTCGCGTACCTAGGTGTTCCCGATCCTCCACAGAACTTGCAAGTTGGCAACTGCAGCGGCTCGAAGGCCACTCTCACGTGGGTACTTCAAAATGCAACAAACCTAACCATTACACACCTCGTGGTAGAACAGGAGTCAAGTTACAACAAGGGTGTTTTCCACTCAATCGAAAATGTTACGGACCCTACAGCAGCTTCCACCGAACTAGAGCTCACACCTTATGCTAACTTAACGTTTCGCATCATTGCATATAGCTATGGAGTAGCGAGCCGACCTAGTGAACCGACAAAAGCTGGTACTTGCGAGACAAAACCAGCCAGTAAGTAAAGTTGTCTTTTATATCTAAATTAGTTTCTCTGCAAAGGAGATTAGATAAATGTTTTAAAGGAAAATTGAAATCAAATGCCTCATTAATATACCATTCCATTTCCGTTAATGACCGAACTCGCGCCGTTGCCCGATTAAGCGCCGCACTTGTACCCTGATAAAATGATTTCACATGTAAAATAAGCGTCGCTGTCGAATAAGCGCTGCGGCGGTAATTCGAGTACATGTAAATAAGTCATATCCTGGTTTCAGTACGTATATATAAAGAGGTACAGTTGCATGAAAGCGTTTGACTTTGAAGTTGAGTTTATTTCGTCGTTTGAACCTTTTAGTGCTTCATTGACATTAAAACTGACATTAAATGAAGCTGCAGATCATTTGTTAATCCTCGTTTGTATTTTTGTGTAATAAAGTGAGCGTTAACCGGTACCTAAAAAGTTCGCAGCTTGATCCTCTAATTTCTCTATTTTTTTAGCTAATGTTGAACCCCCAAGTACAAGTTTGAAAAAAGCGCGCTGCGCTAACTCGGTCATTTACGGTACACGTGTCTATATAGATACAATAATCCTTGAGATTAATTTACGGACGATGGCAAGGTCTAACTAATGTTAGGCATAACGATTAGTAGAAAATAGTCGAATCATCACAGTCAAGAATGAGTGTACGAATCTTCTACGCATTTTGTTCAAAATAAGAAAGAGATGATTTATGCAGACTGCACTGCTGCTTTGTTAACTTACTATGTACTTTTCTACACACATACATAAGAAAACACACACGCACGCACGCACACACACACACGCACGCACACACACGCACGCACGTGCACACCCACACGCACACACACCCACACGCACACATACGCACACAAACACACGTGCATACTCACACGCGCACACACACTCACACATACAGTTGGTATAATGTAATGCAAACATTACAATTTTTGACATCATACAACTGATTAAGAAGTATTTCAAATTTTATTCTGTGTTGTAAGGTGCCATCTTTTTTTGCAGGGCCGATGAAGTATCCTGACAACCTTCGAGGTGTCCCTGGGGGAGCAGACAACCTGACCATTCGCTGGGATGTGAGTATACTGCTAACCCTCGGACTGCCAAGCTGTTGCAATTGTTTATAACAAATCTGTCCCCCTCCTCCCCTCCACCTCATTTGTTTTTCAAATGGTATCAGATAAAGATTGCAGTTTTGGCATGGCTTTTGACTTTCCCCAACAACAAATAGGTGTTGCTTAAGGATCGTTGCCTCTGTGCAACAAGTCTGA
>JAOBRG010222874.1:0-17132 GCA_027574985.1 Umimayanthus nakama | reverse complement strand
GGGTCCAAGAAAGACATCCGTAAGCTTCCAAACTCTTAAGCCTCAACCCCCCTACCCAACTCACCCTCGTCCACCAACTTCCCCAATCCCCTTTCGTCCTAATTTGTCAAACACCCATTTTCGGCTGACAGCAACAAGCAACTACCCCACAGTAACCATTCCCCCCTCCTCCCAATCTCCGGCTTGCCATAGTTAAATTGACTAGCAGAAACGAGCGACTGCCTCGCCAGAACCAACTTTTTCAGCTTATCACATTGAACAAGTGCGCCGTTCATTTACTTATTTATCTATTTGTCATATCTGAGTATATGCCCTCTAATTTATACTTGGTTTTTGTATTGTTTAGGTTGTCTTACTGGAGTGTCTGCACAAGGAGAACACGGTACCAAAAGACGTGTTGTCACACTTCAACACAGCTTTTGCATATGCAAAACAAGGTTTGTGTTTAGACCACCTTTGTTGTTGTATGTTTCTATAAACATCAGTTCGAGAACCAGAGATACATAATTGTGTTCAAGCAATAGTGAAGAGAGCACGCCACTATCTCGTTCTTTGATTGGTTCCACAGGACACACAGTTTCAGACCTCGGCTTTACCATATTTGGACAGCCCTTTCTGGGAAGCTCGGACAACGCAGGTTTTCTTTATGTGAAACCAACTTTTCAGGTGATTTTGAATGTATTCGTTATCGTTATCAGGTGGCCGGGGTTCGTGACTTTTAGATTCTACACTGCTGACCCTCTGTTGCTGTAAGAAATTTACCAATCTTGTGAATATGAACAAACTTCCGTTTGATTTGTTGTTCTTCTTTCCAAAAGTCGAATATGTTTGTGTAAGTCTACTGGGTCGATGAATTAGTCAAGATAGTTATTGAAACGCACTTTCCGCGAACAGTTTGTAGTGTGACGTAACTTGCTGAACTTTCGATCATGAATGAACAAAAGGTTCTCAGGCCGTTCTTGAGCAGTCGCTGAAACATGCAAGCTCTATTTCTAAGAAAGATTAACATTCTTGTAAATGTTTGCGCTAACATAACAGTCTGCAAGTAACGTTCAAAGCCTTACTACGCACTTGTATGTTACCAATTGATGTCTTGCTGCAGTCGGTGCTTATGAATACATACATGCAAACATCTTATTTTTACTCGAGCTCACGAAATGAGAAATGCTAAATGCTTAATATTTTCGAGAATACACTGAAAGACAACGATTACAGAGTGGTTTTTCAACGCAAGTCTAGTGCAAGTTCCGTTTTGTATGATTGAAAAAAAATCTCCAATTAAATTTGTTTCATGTTTGGTCGTGACGGAGATAACTTTTGTTTGTCAGAGGCCAAAATAGAATGGGGTAGATTCTTACTATCGAGAAATATAATGCATATAGTATTTGATGTATGAGCTCTTTAGCTCACAGTTGGACTCCGTTAAATCTGAATCCCTTGGTGAAAATTATAATGTTCGAATTTACGGGGGTTCGAATTAACGAGGTAAAAATCAGTAGTAAGACACTTCAGGGGAACAGTAGCACTTCTAATTAGCGGGGGTTTCTCGATTTATCAGATATCGAATTATCGGTGTCCAACTGTATTACTTATAATATAACCATATCTAACAGACTGTTTTTGTTACAGTGTCTACAGAACCTTCCGCTACCATCCACCCCATATGTGGTAGGGATCTTGATTCGAAGAACGGAGACACCCTGGGCCCAGCTGTTTCCCCTCAGGCTCAAGCTAAGACTTGGAGCGGAGTTCAGATGTAAGTGTCCCACTCTTCATGCACCATCTACACATAAAAGTACACCTCAAGGCAGGGTTTGCCTTTTGTTTAAAATATTCTGGCTGACCATCGGGCCAGTAATACCCTTTCAGCTCAAACCGGTTAATCAGTATGCATGTTTTCTGGACATTATCCACACAGACGAAGTTGCATGGTAATGAGAAAACGGCAAATGGTCATACATAACAAACTATTTACCAGGAAACTACAGAGACAGTTTAGGAAAACAGATCACTTGCGAATCACGCTTCAGTTCCCGCGCGAGCATTGACCCGAAGTCGAGGCTTAGTGCGAGAAAACACAGCAAATGTATTGTACGGCACAGTACTAGCCTCGACTTCAGGTTATTCTTCGAAAGAACCAAAACACAATTCGAAAGTTGTTTATTCAGTAATACGGTTAGTGAGAGAAGTAAATTGTACAAAAACAGATCACATCTATCAAGCCCCAACCTTGCAGAGCTTTAAACCAGCCGCCGTGCCTGCAATAACATCCTTGCAGACCCCTGGCCATCTGCGCAGGCTGTGATCGGGACCTGCCCACCTAGCATTAGCTTAACAGCTAGTTTAGGTAGAACTATTTAAGTCTTAAATCAATAATACATGAAAATGGTTGAATACATGTGCTGCGCGCATCCTCCAGACCCTGATGCGTGTACTAAACCACTTTAAACTCCTTGTCAGATGTTATTAAAGTAAATATAGTTTCACAACAAAGTTTAAAAGCTGTTTGCAAAACAGTAAAGTTAGCAGAGTGTTTAAACCAGTGAAAGATGTCCTACTGCACTTACGTGTGTTTCAAGGCAAAAGATACAACCAGGTATTTTGAAAACACATACTTTTTCGAATGAATATGGTAAAATCTTTTATAATAGTTTAACTTAACATTACCATTCGTAAGACATCTTCAAAGTAATCTAGTTACTTTGTTAACAAGTAAACTAACTTATGTTGTAACCAGCGAGTTGACAAGAATTGTGTTTGTCTGTTTATTCTGCTCAGACTCACGGGCGACGAACCAAACAAGACTGCTGACTCAGTGAAACCATGACTGGCCTCAAATGTTTTTAAATATAATAATTAATCAAGACGGGCTGGCGTTTCTTTCTGTAGACATAGACGGACAGTTAAAGCTAAGAACTCGTTTGCTCTTTATTCATCTTTTACTTATGTTACTATTCCTCAAGGATTTAAGTTTGTCTGCCTTTCCACTGCTTCTAGCTTTTCATAATATGCGTGTTTCATTTTGTTGTTGTTGCTATTTTTGTTTTCTGTATTTCCTAGAATGAGTATCTTTTTTTTTTCCAAGTATTGATGTAGTTTTGTATCAACCACATTTATAACTGAACTGGCTGCCTAGCTTGTTTTGTGCTCAGTTTTTATTATAGTTACCCAACACCTGTCTCTTCTCAGATTCGAAATGTTTTTTTTAAATCGTTTATTACACAAAATTGTGCTGTGAAGTACTTGTTTTTGTTGTTTTTGGCCAAGGGTCACAGTGCCAGCGGAGAAATTGAACCCTTTGTGTACACAGCTAGCTTGACTCTCTCTCTCTCTCTCTCTCTCTCTCTCTCTCTCTCTCTCTCTCTCTCTCTCTCTCTCTCATACATTGTACAAATATGTTTCAAACACCTTTAAGTTGTTAAAAGACAAACAGGTAGGCGTGTTTATAGACAAGTGTACAAACAAGTGCGAAATCTAAAAAGCATACATAGCAATGAGCGATATCTCCATTTCTTAATAATTACTGTTGTATGACCGATACAGATTATCCGTGTCCGCTGTGGAGCGTGCGCAATAGACCTTCAGTCTATGGAGACATTGGACACACCATCATGAACCTGTTGGCTGTAAGTATACTCGTTGGGATGCCTGTGCAGCAACTCCACAGGCTGCCAAATCTAAGCATATAGTCCGTGGAGAACGTGGATCATAAAGCATAGTTCAGGTGTATATTAAAGTAGACTCTAAAATTAAAAACTGTTTCAAATAACATTATTTTCCCTTCCAAACTGATAAAAAAGACCTTCAATGAAAAAAAGAATCACACTTTTCAAGAAACTCAAAGCGTTATACTTATTTTGTTTGTGTCACCATAATTCGATAAATCGACAGCTTGAATCGGGCCTCCACACTTTTTGTAACTCAAAACCTGTCCTGATGGCAGGAGCCTGTCACTGGTACAGATACAGTGTACAGTTGAACCCCGTTAAACCGAAGTCCCAAGGAAAAAGATTCGAAATAGAGGGGCTCGAATTAACGAGGTAAAAACCAGTAGTAAAGCACTCCAAGGGGAATGATTATTGCTTCGAATTAGCGGGGACTTCGAGTTATCAGAGATCGAGTTATCGGGGTCTAATTGTATAAAGTTAGAACAACCACTTCTTCTTTGGTAGGATTTCAAGAACTTCCAGTACACACTGCCACGAGTGACGGGCATGGTAATTCACATGGAGGAGAAGAGAACTTTTGTCCGGCTACCACAGGACAGATACGACGAGGTGAATAGAAAGAGTCCAGTAGTCGATAGAATTTGTAACAGGGATAGGGAGGATAAAGCTTTTGAGAGTGTGGGGAAATTGGTTTTGTCTGGGAGAGCGGGAGAGACTGAAATGCAGTATGTTACATAATGTACTAGTTATCAATTACTTTCTTTCGAGTGAGATGCTGTGGAATTGCCACTCGTCATTTGTATTTTCCGTATACAGCTATTTAAAAAAAGGTTGTCATAGTTAATAGTCCAATACAGGAACCGAAAGGAACTATGGGGTCCAAGCAGCACAAACAATCACTACTGTTAGCATCGACTTTACAAAATATGGAATGCAGGTTGATCATATAATGCCACGGCAATGCAATAGCAACCTTCGCTGGCGCAATATTCCTCATAATGAGTGTACCCAAAGTTCCTTTCGGTTCCAGTATCGACTATTGACTATGACAACCTTTTTTTAAATAGCTGTACACAGAAGAAGTTGTTGCTCAAAAAGTACTGGGCAAATCATTCTCAAAATCCCGCTGAGTACTAACTGTAATATGTTTATTCATTTCTGTGGACTCTGCTAGTCTGAACTTGAAATTTAAACAGGAAAAGTGTAAACAATAACACCAGCAAAGATTCGCCTATAGTTGTACATCTTGTCTTGGTAGTCGATTGTTGTTGGAAATGCATTTTATGTTACCAGGTTTTGAAGGTGCTCAACGGGGCAGACGAGTACGTTATGGCATTTGAAGCCAGCTTCAGTATGAAGGCCGACTCACATCTGGTGTGTATCCAGACTGAACAGGGTTACAAGACACAGGCAATTAACATACAGAACCAGCCCAGACAAGGTTGGTGTCATTAAGTTGAACCTTGCATGGAGTACCACTGGTTTGTGTACTTAACTTAACCTTACATAGAGTACCGCGGCCATGTTGAATCTGCGTTTAGTGATAATAACCTCAGTTAGTCTTGGCGATACTCATTGTAAATTGTGAACCTGTGTTTATGCGTTTTGGTCCTGTTTCCTGCATAACTTTGTGTTTTGTCATAGGATTCTTGTATCGTTGCTATTTAAAATCTTATTAACTTACTCAAACGCAGTCTGAAATTCCTTATCAACGAAAAAAATAGAAAAATATTTGAAAATCAGATGAAAACTGTTCGATTAAACTGCATGTGTCAGTTTTCCCGTTAAATGTTGATCGTTTGGGAAACTCTCACACAATATGCGAGTTTAAGTAAATCAGCTTTATCCATTTAAAATTAAATTCTTCATCATAAAACTTTAAAGAATGATCGAAACGTATTTAATTTTATAACACTGAAGACAAACAGTTTGTGCTCTTCACTGGTCCCGATATTTAAGTGCAGTTTATTGAACAATTAAGCGTTCTTAAGTTGTCCCCGTTTGCTTACCACAACTTTTGACAGCTTCTTACTTGTTGTCCCATTTCAACTATAAATTAATAACCGAATGGAAGAGATGGAAGTTTTCCATACAATTATGTTTTCTTTGCAGTTACTGGGACAAGCTTTGTTGTGTTCAATGGTGCTTTGAAGTCAAGTAGCCCGTACACTGCTAAATTAAGCATTGTTGAAGGTAAATTTCTTTTTTTCCATATGAAACTGACCCCTTACTAACGCCCTTGCTGTGGTGATATTTCAGTGCTGATCCCTAAAGGTTTTGTGTTCCGTACTGCCTACCATTTGTTATACCAAGATACATACGATCATGGAAAAGTCTTTGAGTTTTATTGCCGATTTTCTTTTTGAACCTTGTATACGTGACTCTCATTACAAGTGTTGTACTGTATTACTGTATGTTGCTTTCTATACTTTTTCACTTGATTCATTGCACGTACTGATTGTTCTGACAGTCTTCTGTCACTGTTGATTGTGTGACTTCCATTCAATGCGATGGGTTCTTTGACAACAATCCATCTTTCCGGATTAGGCAAAGGCTCTCTGTCTCTGGATTATGTCACTACCATCCTTTATTTTGGGTTGTGTGACCACATTCAATCACTCTGGATTGTGTGTTCAGCATTTGACACTAGGGTTTGTGTGACATCCATCATTACTTTAGATAGCGTGATGGCATCTATCACTGTGGTTATATAACAACCGTCCATCGCTTGGTTGTGATCATCAATTACTCAGTATCATGTGACTATCCCGTTCTTTGCTCTTTTTGTTACCTGATTACTAGCCATGTGGGTTTTAGAACGTTTGATTGTATTCTCTTAGAGCAGGCGTAGCTCAGTTGGTTAGTGCGCGGCCTTCGGAGCTGGAGGTTCCCAGTTCGATCCTCGGTGACTCCAACTTCTGCTTCGACTTTTTTTCTGATCTGTGTAGCTTGAGCTTTAAATACCCGTAAAACGGAGCACTGACAGAGGAAGGGGGGTAAAGTGCACACCGAGGGCCACAAGTTTATCAGTTACTTACTGTCACGTGCTACCCTCGTTAAATAAGGTTGCTTTACCTTTACCTTTTTTAGATCGTTTTTGTGAATTGCAGATGGAATTATGGTTCAGATGAATGCCGATAATTTACAAGCGTTGCGACAAGCGATGCGTGAGATGCACGACTTCAGTATCAGCACAGGCATCCCAGGAAAAAATCCGGATCAGCAGCTGGTCGTGGAGTGGGTCACGAGCCAGGAGAGTGGGGCGAATAGAAGGTAAAGAGTCTTGTGGCAATCAAAGGAGCTTTTTTTCGTTTAAAACCGCTGCTGAGTTTGTTTCTTTCATTTTTTGCCCAACATGAGTTTACGAAGATGATTTAATTTCACGCAAAAGCTCTTTTTACAGGGCTCTTAACGGGTCATTGAAAGCCTCAGGTCCGGACATGGAATTTACGAGTAAAGATTTCCAGGCCAGTTCTGGTTTAGGTCGTGGAAACATGAAAACCGCTGCATACAAGCATGGTCCAGTTTGCTTTTATGAGCAACAAGAGGCTAAAAATTTGATTTTATTTATGTACAGAGGTCTATATTCCCTGATAAGAGCAGACTTAAGGTTATGTATATTTTTGTGTCCTAAAGACTACGGATTATTTCTGTATTTTTAACTTGGTTATGGTGCTGGAAAACTCGAATCGAGCATAGTTTAAGAAATAGTTTAAGAAAACGATGGTCAACCTTTAATAGGTTCTTGAAAACTGCTAAAGACCATTGAAAACGTTACCGTATTATTATTATTGTTATTATATTATTACAACTATTATTATTATTATTATTATTATTACTATTATTATTAGTATTATTATTAGTAGTAGTAGTATTACTATTATTACTATTATTATTATTATTATTCCTATGTATATAACATTATGAAGTTTTGTACTATAGTGTTTGCAGTCCTGTTGACGGCATGCCCCTGGACGGCTACCCGTGCATCAAGGTACACAGCAGCTGTGACTTCACCAAACGGAACGTGTTCAGGATACAGTGGACAGACGTCTACGTGCTCAACGGGGGCAGTTCGTCCCAGCACCGCTCCAGGGACCTCAGTCGCCTGACAGCCAACATAGCCAAGGCCTGCTGCGATGCACTGCTGCCACATCTGGAGACTCTCTTCAAGGCTGATATGACGCAGATAGGTCTCAGGGTCAATATAGATCAAGAATCGGTGCGTTTTTTTAAAGTTGTTGTTTTAGCAATTGGAGAAGTCTAAAAGAGGATGTTGCACATGGAGGAGTGAAGATATGAGTTTGTGTTAAAGCCAGCCGCACACGAGAGGAAACGGCTGAGCAAAAAGTCTCACGAGGCCGTTAGCTCAGCTGTTTCCTCCCATGTGCGCGTAAACTTTAGTGAGACAAGAATTATCAAACATGCTAGGTATTTGTCTGACAACCTCGCGAGGCAAAAATCTCACAAAAATGTACGCGCACACGGGAGGAACTAGCTGAGCAAACGGCCTCGTGAGACTTTTTGCCCAGCTGTTTCCTCTCGTATGCGCCAGGCTCAAATCGGCAAAACAGGGTGGTTTACAAAGAACCTAACGAATAAGTAAAAAAGTTTTACGGTAGAAATAAGGAATTCATATCTTTTAGTCACACTGAATTTTTTTTCTACTAATGCAGATTAAAAACAAATCTCGGAAAATCCTCGCAAAATCAGTGTTCGGAAATCTTCGGAAAGTTTTGTAACTAACTGAAGCAGCTAAAGAAGTTTGTTGAAAGAAAAGTGATGTTTGTTGCGAAATTATCTTCGTTTGCCCTTTTAACTTGATTTGATTTCCTTCACTGAGGCTGCAAATTGTACTGCGCGTCCCAAGAATAACAATAGACTAGGCTACAAATTCTCTTATTCTGTCAGTCTGCGAGGTTGTGGCAGTCATGTTCAAAATCAAACTCGGTCTCAACGTTATTTAACAATTATTCCACAAACGTGCGTTGGATATGAGCTTTTAGATAGCGGACGAGGTGCGAAGCACCGAGTTGGCTATCATAAGCTCATATCCAACGAGCGTGGGTGGAATAATTGTTTTATTATTTTTTTACCGAGTCGAGTTTTTGGTCATTTTAAGGGAAAATTTCCCGTTTTAAATTTGACAGTTTCCATATTTGGACAAATTGCAGTATACAGGATTTATACCGTGAGTAGAGAGCCAATCAGATTGCAAGAATTTCAATATCCAGTGCTTGGTATTTAATAAACATGTATATACTTGCTTCCGGTTGGCCAAATTCTTACAGCCTTTGTTAATGGTGCAAACCTGGTAAAGGTGTTATCCAAGAATTAGACCAATCACAAAGTGTGTACGAAGTAGGCCAATGAAAAAAGAGACTGCGACTGAGCGGGATTCTGAACGCGCGACTGCACAGCTTTGCTGACGGACTGTACCGGAGGTGTATCTGCAACGTAGGCTGGTAAAGCGCTGTGATAATCGCAAATGGTTTTGTTGCAGGAGGGCTACCTTATCGGCAGTGAGGGGAAACTACTTTCGCCCGACTTTATGACCCAGCTGGACAACAAACTTGTTCCCGCACTCAACACCGCCGCCAACACATTCAGGGGCGGAGCCCTCAGTGTGGAGCTGTTGCTGAGAGTAATGAAACTGCTTTAGGTCACTGAACTGTTCGAGAATTTAGATTAACTTGCCTGTGGCGCCAGACGCTGAGCATGTAACATCAAGATTTCCTTTAAATAATGAAACTGTTATGGGTAGCCGAGGCATAATATTGGTTATTCACCAGTTTCATTTTAGTATTCAGCATAATGCATTTATTTTATTTTGGAGCCTTTTAGAAACTTGTTTTCGAGGGGGCACAATGATCTTATGATAGATGAGCCGTATATGTAGAATTAAAAGGGCATATTTGGTCGTTTTCAATTATATATTTATCCCAAAATGAACACTATTGTCTGGGATTTAAATATAAGCTTGTCCACTATTCAGTGAACAATCAACGCTGTCATGGACTAGCTTTTTCGTGCCTAAAACATCACAACTGTTTCCAGTATGTTTATACAATAAACTTTTTTCTTGTTTTCTCTACTATCTTGCATACATACCATGTATGTATGTTTGGCAAACCTCCAAAAATGATCATAATTCTGAAAAGAAGTCCCTCCAGTAAGGAATTACCCCCACTTGTGCTTCCAAAAGTAATCTCGAAAAGAAGTCTATCTCGAAACAAGCTACAAAGACTTTGTCTTTTAATTTTACATTTAAGGTGGCTGAACACAGTTTATCAGGCCGCTCAACCCTTGGTCAGCGGAGCTACGCAATACGGCGCGGGTTTTAAAAATGGTTCCCATTTGTAAATAAACAAAATGGCGACCTAAGTGATTTTCCTTGTTCTCGTCTGTTTCAAATGGTTTGAAAGAGTATTTGTTCTGTTTCAATAAGGAAGTACTTGTTATATAGTTTTTTCCGACAGTAGTAATTTTCACCAAAGTTAAAAGAGCTTTTTAATCAAGAAAAACAATAAGTATTAGATTGACTCGCGATCGCCTCCGCGAGGCCAGTTTTGCTAAAAATATATTTTCCGTTTTCCTCTCGCTGGGGTTGGCCTATCATGGCCGGTTGCTTCGTAAAACAGCAGGAAACTCCAGCAGTTAAATCTCGGCAGATTAACGTCCTTAATCTCAGTCGAACAGCCAAGTCTGAACAGCGCAAAAAGCGCACTGCATCTGCCATTGCTAGTAAAACTTGCAAACGGCGATTGTTCGACAGTGAAGGCGATGAAAACAGTACGCCACCTCAAGAAACCACCGATGCTGTGAAATATCCACTGAGAAACAGAGAGCAACAACCTGCACAAGAAAACTCGGTAAGATAGAACATCATTTGCAATTGGCAAACTGAATTTTTTGTTTTGTTTGAGCGTATGCATGCAAATTTCACCATGCAAAGTGTCAAGTAAAAATGATTAATTGTCAATTGAAAATTTTCTTTTCAGCTAGAGCTATCTGGTAACAGAATTGTGAATATTGGCTTTCTTCAGGAATCTTTGAAACGTTGTCATTACTGCAAATCTGGTAAATACATTGTGTTTTGCATGTGTATTTCCTGTAACTTGTGTATGAAACGGCAGATCGCACTACCATTTGCCATGGATTTTCCCCAACTGGTAATGTCAACCGGGACAAAATCTTCTGTTTCTAAGCATTTTTAGAAAATACTTCCTCCAAAAAAACAGTAAGTGTGAAAACCCATAAGTTTTTTTAAAAAACAATGTGTATGCCTTTAATGCAAGTTGTCACTGCAAATAAGATAAAAAAAAAATCACACAAAAACAAATGCTTGGGTGAGCGACGACTTTCCTGCTGTAGTTGAATAACTGCGCGAAAACTTTAGCGTTCACACAGCCTGACATCTGGTTTTATTCGTTTTTATACATTTTTTGTTATATTTGCAAATTAAAAAAGCTGTTTCAAAAATAGTTACTATAAGTTGTCCCAAATATGAGAAGTAACTGTAGTGAAATACACATTACTCAGGCTAAATCAAGCTTTGAAAAATCAATTTATCAAATGATACTTTACCATGCTAGTAGTTTTTTTTTATGCAAAGATCAAAGATTGAGCAGGGTAAATGCACTTGACTTACTTATCCTAAAAATATTTGTAAAGCTCCACACAAAATGAACAATAGAGCAGGGGATGGGAGCCATTTGACAAAAGAAAATGTCAGTATCACAGGAACTGTGGAGCAACTTTGGCATAAGAGCGGGCACCATTATTGATTCGAAATTGGGGGAGGGTACAAAACATATTTTCTTACTAACTCTTAATAGTTTTAAAAATATTCGGGGGGAGGGAGCATGTGCCGCCTGCCACCCCTGCTCCATTGTCCTTGTATCACAAGTCTTTGTGGTTGAAACAAGTTTTTATGTTTTTACTTAGTATTATCGTCCATCTTCCAAAATACGGACACTATTTTTCTTCAATGAAAAAACCAAAAAAAGTAAAGTAGACACTTTTATGCATATGTCAAACAATTGAAAGTAAGCAATTAAAGGTAGTGCTCCTGGTTTGTTATAACCATCATGTTACAGAATATGATGGAAAAATAATTAGCTCAGGAGTTGCATTCGAGAGGAACAATATTTTTTAAAAATAATCTCTTTATTTGCAGTAACCTATTATAAAGTTAATATACATCAAAGTTATTTAGCAAGACAGGTTATCAAAATACTTACGTCAGGATGAAATTGGAAATGGATTAAGACATAAATGTTACTCTTGTGCCAACCTCTCCTCTGTTGAGATACTATTTGCTATATCCCAACAGAGGGGTATTTGACACAAAGGCAGGGTGCAGTTGGATAAATATCAGGAAGTATAACTGTGACAAGTTTAATAAACCTAAGCTTGTCATCTCAGGGATAGTGGTTTGACTAACATCATAAATAAAAAATGTTTGAATGCCCATCCTGTTTTCACTGCCACACTCCTCCCCCCCAGAACAAATTTGAAAGTAAAACTCCTCCCCCCCCCAAAAAAAACAACACAAGCTTGAACATTGATAATTTCTGATGATAAAACTGACTGAATGTTTTAAAAGAGGCAAATAGAAATTGTTTAAGACTGGTTACTTTGGTTGCACAGGGCCATTGTCTATTACTGATGTTCTCAACGAGAAGAAACAAGGATGTGCCAGTTGTTTGTCTATTGTGTGCAGCAGCTGTGGAGAAGTGAACAAGATTCACACTTCCAGACAACACCGAAGTGGCACCAGAGGGCCTGAGGCATTTGATGTGAACAGCAGAATTGCATTAGGTGCAATTGACAATGGCATAGGATATACTCATGTCAACAATATCCTTACAACACTGAATGTCCCAACAATCAGTAGAAGTGCATACAAGCGTCGTGAGAGAGAAATTGGCCTTGCAGTTGAAGAAGTGGCCAAAAATTCATGCAAGATGGCCATGGAAGATGAAGTGAAGGAGGAAATTGAAAGTGGAAGCACCCCAGATTCAGATGGATTGATGCCTCTATCAGTGTCATACGACATGCAGTGGCTAAAGAGAGGAAGAGCACACGACTCTCTGACAGGGCATGGGGCAGTAATGGGAAACAAGACAAAAAAAGTACTTGACTATGCCAGTGCCAACAAAATGTGTCGGACATGTGAAATTGCAAAGGCAGCTGGTAAAGACCCTGCCATCCACGACTGCCGAGCTAATCATAGTGGTTCTTCAAAATCGATGGAAGCCCAAGTTGGTGTAAGACTTTTCAATGAAGCCCCAAATTATGGAGTGAAGTATTCAGTTTTTATTGGAGATGATGACAGCTCAACTATTGCTAGAATACGAGAGGAAGTGAAATACAGTGTTGATAAATGGTCAGACAGTAGCCATGCTACCAGGACATTCACTAGTCATCTCCATACCCTCAGCTCTCAGAAGTTTCCAGGAGAATCTTCATTGTCACAAAAAGTAATTGGTTATTTTCACAAATGCTTCAGTTATTGTCTAACTCAAAACAAAGGGGAACCACAAAAGATGAAGGTTACACTTCAAGCGATTGTCCCGCATGCCTTTGGAGACCACTCACTGTGTCAGGAGAATAATCTAAACTGGTGTATGTGGCTCAAAGATCAAGAAAACTACTCACACAAAGATTTGCCAAATGGAAAAGATTTGAAAGGGCAAAATGTGAGACAAAACCTGACAAAGTTGATGAGTATTTACTCAAGTGAAGCTGTCTTAAAAAAAATTGTCGAAAATGCATCGTCACAAGGGAATGAAAGCCTACACAGCACAGTGGGATCAAAAGCTCCAAAAATTAGATTCTATGGTGCAAGTGAAAGTGCAGATCAGAGGATTGCAGCAGCAGTTGCACAAACAAACATGGGAAAACAATATCTGTTGGACACTTTGAACTGTGTCAATATATTGCCTGGCAGTGTCACAGAGCAGCAAGTATCAGTAACAGACAGAGAGAGAGAAGCAGCAAAGCACAGAAAATCAAGTGTTGACTTCAAGAAACAGAGGCGAACGAATTACATGAAACGGAAATCAAGAAATAAATCTGATTCAAACAGAGAGGGATTCTCATACCAAACTGGAATAGCAATGACCCTGGATCCCAACCTACTTCAAAGAGCTACTAATGTGTCCTTAGAACAAATGAAGGAGTTTGAAAGCCAAGTCCCCCCTTACACTACTCGCCCCCCAAGGAGATATGTCACATGCAGTGACAGTGAGAACATCTGTTTTGTGATATTCGACACCGAAACTAGCTATGCTGGTAAGAACGCGGAAATAATTCAACTAGCTGCCCAAACACAGCAAGGACAATGTTTCTGTGCATACACACTACCCAAGCAAGAAATCTCTCCGCATGCAAGCAGAGTAAACAAATTTCAAACAATAGAGATTGGCGGCAAGAAGATTCTTCATCGTGAGGGTGTGCCGGTTAGCACTGTGCCCATGACAAATTGCCTGCAATCATTTGTGAACTTTATTGAAGGGGCAAAGCCCGACGGTAGCCCGGACAAGATCATTGTTATTGGCCATAATGCTGCCACATTTGACACGCCAGTATTTCTTAGGGCACTGGAACACAACTCTCCACAACTTATCAATAAACTGGCAGATTTGAATGTACACTTTGCCGACAGTCTTGTTCTCATTCGCAGTCTCACAAAAGCCAAACACGAGGCACTTCAGCTGCCAGATGGTTCATTCGTTGCAGCAAATCAAGCATCTTTGTATAGCCATCTTTTTGGAGCAGAATTTCAAGGCCATGACGCACTAGAAGATGTGAAGGCACTCCGTAAAATAATTTTCCATTCAGCACTGAATCTTTCACCCTTCGCTGTTGTCAACCAAAGCGGAGCGATGCACGTGAACAGAGCCGCTGCTGATTTGAAGTACCTCGATGATGCAAATGCCCGACTGAAAACCTTCGACCATGTTGTTTCTTCGCAGCCAGTCGTAATGAAGAAGACCTTAGCCAAACGGCTCGCAGATTCTGGAATTGAATACAAACACCTGAACAATTTGTTCGAGAAACATGGCGAGAAAGGAATTCTTGCGATTCTTGCAAATCCATCGACAACTTGTGATGCGAAGGGGAAGCACGCCCGTGGCACAACTGATGCTTTAGCTCTGAACTTGATTTTAGATCATTTCAAGACACAGCTTCATTGAACTTGGTTTGTTGTCCACTTATTCGTCAGACTCTGAACATTCTGATCATTTTGCAACGAATCGACAGGCGGGCATGATGCACTGCATGCTTCGGCCGTGCTTTATTCGCGCATGCGCGTTGAATATAAATGTGGGACTCGTTGATTTTTTGACCGCGCGTGACAAATAAATGTAACACAGATTTTTCAAAAAGTTGTCGATAAAAATCGTTCACTTTTTGCATAATTTTGGTTTGCATCGCGGTCTAATAATAGAAAAAAAATGATCAAAAACTGACATAGGGGATCCCCGATAATAAAGAATTTCCGTTTCTGCAAATAAAAAAAACCCCGTATGTCAAAATTATTTTAAATTACGTTTGTCAAGACATCTTATAAGGATCTTGATTTGTGCAAATTTTAAAAAAAATCTATCGACCAGTTTTCTAACAAATTGTAAAAAACTGGAATTCAATGGGTATCTTCAAAGGTCTCTGTTACCATGGCAACGGGCTTGATTAATCAATACATTACATAATCTAACTGTGCGAGAAACATATTTCATTTGTGCCAAATATTAGCTTATGATCTGTTATAAGCGACAATTGACACACCTTTGTAATACTACTCTTCAAAATCGAAAAAACTGTGCTCAGCCACCTTAAGTTTAACTCACGATAGAAAAAGATGTATAGTATTTCAGTCTTTGCAGCATTCATCTTGCAAAGAAGCTCACCCCTTGAATTTGCATAAATGACTTCATAAAGAAGCCCATATTGAAAAGAAACTTTTCCAAGAACGTTAAAGAAAAGAAACCCATGAACCTTTTTGGAGGTTTTGCAACGTATATTTTTTCTTGCTTTAAAGTGTTATTTTAACTTTTCAAACTGCCGGTTATTATTTTACTAAAGTACAGTATGGAATTTTGTTGATTGTGTATTCAAACGAAAGTCATTGATAACCACAGTTTTGTACTGAAAATCCACCAAAATGCAAAAACTCAAATTTTCAAATTCCTTGGGCCAGTTGTCGGTTATTTAATTTTCCCTTTCGTAAACGCGCGATGCCATCTGAAACAGTCGAAGCTGTTTCGAACACTAGTCTGTTGTAGTTTTCATGACATGGACAAGAAAAACTAACACTAACCCCCTAACCCCAATTCAAACCAAAATTTAGTCTAAGCAAAGAAACTAAGTAGAGAAAACTGAGAAAACAAAGAGAGTTGCGGGTTTCGAACCAAATTGCCGCCAGCATTCTAGTCCTATACATGCTGTTCACTACAACTACTACATATATTCCACAAATTACATCACTATTGTCGAAAATCGCGTCGACCGCTAGAAATGGCATCGGAAACTAGCAACGTCTGTGAAGGTTGACGACCGGCTTCAGCTTTCTCAAGAAAGTTTTCTCGTTGTAAGTTTTGTAATACCATTTTAACTTTCCGTTTGTATGCAGTATTTCTACCGTGTAAATACAAGATGGTGAACTAGTGGCCTAAGAATGTTGTACAAGATGGTGAACAAGTGGCCTAAGAATGTTGTACAAGATGGTGAACAAGTGGCCTAAGAATGTTGTACAAGATGGTGAACAAGTGGCCTAAGAATGTTGTAAAGTAGCTTAGAACTTCAAACTTGGAGATATGCTAGAAACATGAAAACAAAGGACATTTTACTCTGAATTCTTAGAAATCTCCAGACTTCTTAGCCAAAAACTAAGCTACCTAAAATGTTCAAATAAGAACTTTTAATAAAACATTCTTAACTTCCAAAGCAAAAGTACCTCCATCGCAGTTTTTCTGGTGGACTTTTCTATGCAATTGTGATGTAAGCATTTTAAAATGGTCACTAATCTGCGTTCTACAACTGGTTAAGAGTAAGGGGCGCGGAATCCCTTTCATTGGAATTTAGTACGATCACCGTACTCCAAGATGGACTAAGACAAATTAATACTTCAAAGAAAGATAATGGAGTTTTTGGTAGTTTGTTTTTGGCTCGATTTTTTTCCAGTTCTGCCAGAAATGGAATCGAGGAAGAAGCCGGAGTTGGCCTGTCCCTGTCAAACACACCTTACGCTTCACTAGTGTAAACATTTCTTACAGTCAAATACGGAATTAGGGAAACTCGTCAACGAACTGAAACTATTTAAGTTAAATAATTCCAATAAATATATACATCATTTTATCAATATTGTCATTTTTTGCTTGCTTTGTCATTTTCCGTAGAGGAGAGGACATGCATTCCATTGGTAAGGGACGGGCCGATTCAGAAAGGCTATGGAGG
>JAOBRG010222763.1:0-17134 GCA_027574985.1 Umimayanthus nakama | reverse complement strand
ATATTTCGAAGTAAGTTTCGAAAGCCTTTTTTAAAACTCCTTTTAGGACGGCGTCGTAAGTCGCTAGGAGTATTATTGTTACGGGCGAATGGGCTTTTTACATGTAAAGTTAAAGTTAATCGAAATAGTACTGCTTGAATTTAGGAAAAACAATGCTCAGACAAAATATTTGCACTTGTATAAAAATTTTATTTCAGTTTTGCAGTTGCTGAGAGCACATACATTTAGAAGTAGCGTTCGCTAGTCGAGCTAAATGTCTAAAGTGTTCTTCGTCTTTTGTTTTATAACTTAAATTCTCTCCGTTTGTGCTTGCACTTGTTTCAGTACTGACAATCGTTTCTTGGGCGTCTCCACCACTCACCAGTAATCTAGTGTTTACCATTTTATCACAACTAACCGATTTGATTCTGATATTTAGAACTGCACATGCGCTATGATGAAAAGAGTCTCTTCCCAAAGTACATCCTGGACATGGAGACCAAGATGAAAACTGCGCATGCTCTAAGTCTGCGGGTCTCACGTGGCAGCAGGAACAAAGGTACCGCAGGCGCAAGTAGCGGCTCACCAAACAGATTGACGGCCATGTTTAGCGAGGCAGCTCAGGCGGACAAGAGCAAAAGAGCTCCTAACTGGAACAGGATGGTTCTCAAGCGCAACAGCCAAGTGTTAAAGACTGAAAATCCGTCCAGTGGATCGTAATACAGAGCTTCAGCATCGAGAAGGTCACGGCCAACGACGACAAAAATAAGCTGCAACAACAACTATAACAACAACAACAACAGCAACAACATTAGCAGCAACAGCAACAATAGTAGCAACAACATTAGCAGCAACAACAACAACAACAAGAACAACATTAGCAGCAACAGCAACAACAACAAGAACAACATTAGCAGCAACAGCAACAATAGTAGCAACAACTGTAGCAACAACAACAACAGCAGTGGCAACAACGTCTATTTACCTCATTTGCTTGATAAATGCTATTTTTTTTAAGGAACTTAATGTAAATATACATCAGTGTTGGTTGCCTGGACCAACTACATAAAGCGAAGATTAGATTACCGATGAGTATTGAACAAAAGATAACCAACACCGGAGCCATCTTTTACACCAGTCGCTTTGCTGCCAACCAGTCAGTTTTTATTATTTGAATGTCCAAGTCCCTTTTCTCAATGAATCAAAAGAAAGATACACTGACTCCAACCTTGGGAAGATTTAAAGATTTTCGTATAAGTTTTAACCCTAAAGTATAAGCAAGAGTTTGGGCTGACCTCCTTTTGGCCCGTCTGATTGAGTGTTATCCCTCCAAAGGTCAGTAACAAGCTCGAAAGGAGTTATGGGAGCCCAGTATTGTAGACTTAATATCAACCGCTGACCAGTATAGCAAGCAAATAAAACCACCAAAGCCTGAAACTAAATAGCTTAAGACCAGCGTAACGAATGGTGGAATTGGAGCTCTCATCGTGCTTCGCGATCTTGGTATTGTGTTGTTCACAGTTCAGTTTTTTTAAATAGATGTAATTTATTCATTCGCTTCATTTTTCAGTTTGTTTGCGAGTTATGGATGGTGAAAAAAGAAGCCAGAACATACATGCATACATACATATATACACACTCAGCTACCTACCTACGTACGTATACTATATTACAAGGTAAAATCCGAAAATATGATTATTGAATTATCTGGATTGTTACTCGAGTCTCGCACTTAGTGGTGATCTAAAAGTGAGCATTTGACGAGTTTTGAAGCTAACTGCATAGGACTTATTCTCGTGCCGGCATATAGCCCAAGCAAACAGCTCAGATTTTTTGTTCAGACAATTTTGGCCAGTATTTGACTCCTTTTTGCGCGTGTTGAAAACAAAACAACTTGCGCTTTTCAGAAAACTTTCATTTTAGATGCTGACGGGTTAGCAATGGATTTAATAAAATAACCAGTGCTAAATCAATACAGTGTGATCCTTTGCATTCAAAAAGCGTTGATTGTTCCAAGAATCTTCGTCTGTTGGTTTCAAATGCCAACAAACCTGCAGTATGCACTGTCATTAAAGTAAATATTTATCTCACGTCGTAGAATCCTTTAATTCAAGCGACTTTATCTTTGTCTGAATACGTCATAAAGAAATCTAAAACCCAGTTAACTCAAGAGATGCAAGCGCAAGAGTACGGAAAACAAATGCAAAAATTGAAGTGGTGCAGACATTGACGCAGTAAATGAAAATTTTCTTTTCTCTTGCGTCAGTATCTGCGTCCACTCGTTTTCTTTCACTAAGCGCTTGCTTCTTTAGTGGGAACCTAGGCTTGAACCCACGTAGACGACTACCAGTAGTCCAAGCCATATCCAGAATCGGGATATCTTTTTCAAAAATCCCTATAAGAGAACATCGCTAAATTAAGACTGCGCGAACCCAGTTTCTAGTGTGTCTTAACTTATTGAGCTGATACCAACCTAGAAACATCTTGTCCAGTATATTGCGCGTCCAGTTTCAGATATTTCTTTGTTCATTGTTTGCGGCTGCTCAGTTTGGGCTGAAAACTGAAAGATTGGCTCTTATAGAACCTTCTGTAGGCTTGCGGTGTTAAGCTCCAATAAAAAAAAAGTGAGTGAAGCAAAACACCAACAATGCGATAAACTTTGAGGCAATGCGTTCACAGGAAAAAGAGCCAAACTCTGGTACTTCGAATGTATCCAAAGATCTGTTATTTCTCGCTGTTATCTATCTTTTACAGTTTGGAGAAAACTCATCAAATGTGAAACCAGTCCATTAGCAATAAAGAGAAGTGAACGGTCGAACTGGCAAAACAAGCAGTAAAGCTCAGCTATACAAACGCGCTTTCTTATTCCATTGGTTATTGAACCATAACAGTAATAACTGACACGCTTTGAGTAAACTCGCTTGTAGACTGAGTCAATTTTAACATTGCTTTTGACGTAGATCCTGGCCAGAATCGAGTTCCAAGGGCTTCAATATAAATGCAATTGTGGTTGTTTGTAGCAGAACTTTTAAAACTGTCGCTAGTCGAAATACAATGAGAGAATAGTTATCTGATCACCGCTGATGGCTCAGTAGTTGTTTGACTGAGTTAAAACAACAAGATCACAAACATGATTGGCCGAGAAACAAGAAAAAACCAACGAACCAATGGTGATGTGTCATGTCATGATTTGGCATGCGTTATGCATAAACTGCATGTCAGCACTATTAACTTTGGAGATCAGTAGTTAGATGCTACCTCTGCTTGATGAAACCCTTACTTTACTGCCCAGTTCTTCAACAAAAATGTTCTTGTTAACTCTCGTTTGCCTTTAATTTTGTTTGTATTTTTTGCCTTTAAAATAAAAAAACAACTAGAAACTAAAGACTTGTAAGAAAATTTATCAGAAGAAAATGTTTGTGTTTGAGTTGCGATCTCCAATCCAGCGCTTGCCTACTAAGACTACATGTGCTATTAATTACAAGCCAAGAATGTGACAGTTTCACTCATCTCTAGAATTAGTTTAAAGTTTTAGACTTAATTTAAGTAAAATGTTCAGTAGCTAAGAAAGTTTGTGTTTCAGTTTTAAAAGTTGAGGAGGTCAGAAGAAAGCTACTCGTCCAAAGTAATTCTTAATTGAGCTAAGAAAACGAATTTAGAAGCTCGATTTTTAATCTAGAGCTTTGGAAATTGCTGTTTGTCTGTTGTTATATACCTGCAAACTATAGGAAGGAAGTTCGGGGGTAGAAGGAGTCGCCCTCTACTCTGAGAACGAAAGATCCCATTGGATAAAAACACAATACAAATAACCAAAACTTTTATTCTTAAACTGACCATCCGTAAAGAACATACAATAGCGTATTGTTAGAAAGTGTCAGTTATTGTTAATGTTATTGTTCAATGACCAATGGAATACTTCGTTCTCAGAGTAGAGCCTTACTGGGTAGAAGCGGAGTATTGAATGTTGAATATCGCTTTTGAATTAGATTAAATAATTGAAAATCTAGTTTGAGTAATTAAAAATTTAGTTTGAATATTGGAAAACTTAGGTTAAATGTTGAATATCCTAACAGAAGTTTGAATGTATGCAGGAGTTTGCATGATGAATTTTGACGTTTGAATATTGAATACTGTAAGTATGAGTATTGAATATCGGATTTGAAATATTCGGCTGCTACCGCCGAAGGAAGGCATGTTCGAGTAAGTGACTACATTGAAACAAGAAAAGCTCACCACAATGAATGGTTTCCATCTCAATAGGATGGAAGAACAGTCTCTAGGGAAAATTGTTTAGCAGTTCTATTTCACAAAGTGTGTTTTTTTTTGTCAAAGATTCTCTTGGGACTTTTCTTCCCAAGAGACCAAACACATTGTGCCATGACTGTTATTAGCATATAAGAATGTGGAGGAGTTCATTTAGCAAAAAAAACCCTTCAATACTCGTTTTCCGCGAAAAAAGAAATCAAATTACCGTTAGCCAGACTCTGCGTATAGACAGAATCACAGAAAAGTCGGTACGTCTTACTAAATAAAAATACGACGTTTCTATGGCCAAGAGACTACACACTAAGGATGTTGCTTGGCTTTTGATTTGTATTACAATTGTTTTTCCTTCTTTAAAGTTGGTGACACTTGACAAAACTTGATACAATGTAATCAAATGTTTTTCATCAGTATTTAAAAAGTTTGACTAAAAAACTAATAAAACAGGTGTGAGAGGAAACTTTCAAAACAAGAAGATCAAAATGAAGTATTGTAAGCTTTCAATACTCACTTGCGCAAAAAAGTCTTCTTTATTTCAAAACGGAAATCATTTTGATTGACCTAGTCCAATCTTATGAAGACTTTCAAGTGATGGAAGTCACCACAACAATGAAAAAATATATTTTTGCTTTTCAATAACTTTTGTTCTGACTATATAAAACCGAGAAAATACGAAAACAGTTCAACAGTGCAAGCTTGTAATGACTTATGAAGATTTGCTAGTTTGGGATATAGTATTTGGTTTGGCATCTCTTGCAGTGGTTTTAGGCAACTCCTTTGCGATCTTCATATTCACACGGCGACAGTTCAGACGAAAGCTGACCCATTATCTACCGATAAACCTTGCTATTACGGACCTTATTGTTGGGGCAGTAGCCTTACCTCTTTACATCAGCTTGCTGAACTCTCCTGGGGCAACGTTAAATGAGATCTATCTGTCAGTTGATATCATAGCTGGTGTAACTTCAATCGCCTCCATTGCACTCATTTCGCTGGAGAGGCTTTGTGCGGTAGGCCGTCCGTGGAAACACCGCCATCTCAAACGAAAGCATTATGCCATTGGCATCATTTCCACGTGGATGTATGCGACCGTGTTTACGTTTCTTATTCGATTTGTTGCTACACTTAGTGGTGTCGTTATCATGAGTGTGCACGTGCTGATCTGGGGAATGGGTGTTCCATTGATGATAACAGTCGTGTCATGCATCATGATATGTGTAGTGAAGGAGAGATCTCAAAGGAACTTAAGACAAAGACATAACAGTCATAAGGATAACAAACTTATTAAGACTCTGCTTGTGATTACTGTTGTGTTCTGGCTTACGTGGTTGCTATACACTGTCCTTTCTGTTATGATAACATACTCTTGCTTAAAGGGAAAGTGTTACGACGTTCCTCTACTGACACTACTGCTGTTGAAGTTTTTACACTACAGCAACTCTTTTGCCAATCCCATCATTTACGTCTTTCGAGTCGATGCTTTTCGATCATCGCTCAGAGAAATCGTTTGTAACGGACGCAGTAGTCTTAACGTTAACAGAGTGTTACCAGCTATGTCCCAAGTGTCAGATAGATTGGAACTGCGAGAGCTTCGAATTAAGAATGCTGCCACATAAACCGATGTCTTTGTTCGGAAACACCAAAAAGTCTACGATTGTACGTTTCTAGATATACTGTTGTAAAGACCAAACTTACTTCATGATGTTTTACTGCAGTATCACCTCTTTAGGACAGCGTGCAAGTCATGTACCTTTGGAATCAAGTTTTATTGGTCATGTTAACACAATTAAATCTAAAATTTAATTTTTCCTTTTTAAATCAGCGATAAACAATGTGTTTTATAAATTGCGAACTGTAAGTACTTATGAAGAAAATAAAAATGCCAGGGACTGAGGGTGCTAAAGGAAACTTGTTGAGCTTGTGTTAATATCCCAACGTAGCTACTGTCGACATTTTTGAGCAATATATAGTAAAATACAACGACATAACATTCGTTCTAAGACAACCCAAAACACATCGTCTTAGAGCAAAACATAAACTTGCATAAATCTAACAAACACCTCTGCAGCCACTAAAATTCGGAGTGACATTACTTTGGACATAAAACACCTATTTTCTGATCGTTTTAATTTCTGACTATTTGATAACCTAGTTAGTTCATAATTGTAAATGGTTGTTTCTTTCTGTTTATAAAGCAAACCTCAACTTCTTCTTGAGTCCGTATTTCTATTTAACTAAGATATGTTTTGGTAGGATATTATTTAAAGATCGACATCTGCCTTGTAAAACTTGTTAAATTCGGATATACATGTTACATAACGGACTGTACCAGAACAAGATAAGGTTTAAAGATTCGGTTCAAGGTGTCAGTTATTGTGTATATCTGCTTCGTCAGTTTTTAGTCAATAGTTTAGTCGGCTTAGTACATTTAACTTTGCAGCGCAAACCTACTGCATATTGTGCGATAAATGCATGAAAGTATATGCCACATTGAAATGTCATGCTAAATTTTTGTTTGTTTGAAAAGTTAACTTCTTTATTATAGTAATTTTACTCTTTAATTTTTTTTGAAGTAAGTTTTCATTTTGCCACCGTCACGTTTTGGTTTTTTTATCAATGCACAAAGAAACGCAAAAATGTTTTAGCATTCATTTGATGCAACACAGCAAAAGGTTTGAACCTTAAAAAGTCAATGTTTGAGGTTGGTTGATCGTCTAAGTTGGTGTAACTTGAGAACGATTGTTGTTGCTTAAAGATTAACAACAAAAAAGACATCTACACACGTTTATGAAACGTCAGTCACAAGCAACAACAGCCTTCAGATGACTACTGACACCAACTCACACGATCAACCACTACAAATCTTCGTTTGATGTTTTCAGGCCTTTGCACCCAAGCCACAAAAAGCTTAGAAAAGTATGTTCACTAAAATACTATTTTTTTATTTACATTTTCGTGTTATTTAAATTTGCAGTTTAACAAATGGCATCTGATTATGAGCGCAAAAAACTTTAAATTGTTCGGTAGAAGCAGCCCCGATTTTTAATCACAACGATATTATTTTTCGCCATCCTTTTGGGAAGAAATTCATGAACTAACACTAGAATCTCCAAAACTAACACCCAGTTGTGTCTTGAAAACACAACGTAATAGGCTCATAAAGTAATCTCTATTCACAAAGAGGTGATTCTGTTGTTTTAAAATTTTTTATTGGTTTTTATTGCTTGTGAATGTTCAAATTTTACCTAAAAAGTTGTACAATTCTGGAGAACAATGAAACTAACTAGCAATGCCCTCGCGTTCTACAATGGAAAAAAGCTCTGCTGAAGGCAGACAGGCACTTCCTCAGGTGTTCATTGTTTCACAATGAAATATCCAAAGTTATTACCAGCATTTATAAACTTAATTAAAAATTATAACCTCAAGAACTTATTTTATCAAAACGCGAACTATTCTGTCTCCTGAATGGATATTAAAAGAAAAAGGTTGCTATTCTTCATCAAAATATTTTTGTTTAGATCAGTCGATCTATGAAAAAATAAAGAATTATCTTAATTACCTAAATTGTATGTCCTTACGAACCCTGTGGTGAAAACAAGGAAAATAAGCAGTTTGAAATTTGCATACTTGCAAAAACACACATGTTGTATTTGCCTACTTTTCAATGATAGTTTGAAGTAAAAACAAATTTTATTCTTTGTTCTATTGCAATGATTTATTCTTTGAATTGAACTTGATGTTAGACAAGTTTTTTAATGCTAACTAGATCTAGAGGAAGTGATATTTATGAATGATTACAGCAATGGCCTGTCAAGTAAAAAGAGTTTTAACGAGATTATCAATACTCTGCAAAACAGGTGCAAAAAGAAAGTTTAAAAACAGTTTGACGATTTCAGTCAAAACAAAAAGCCAACGCAAATTTGGTCTCTCTGTTTTAGCGTAAAACCATCGAAGTTTTTAATAAATTATTAAAATAAAATCACATTGAAATCGTGTCCTCAAACAAAATAAAAGAATACTTTTGGTGACCGATTATGTTTGCTGTTACGAATTATTGAAAAAATCGACCTTCGGAAAAGTTTGAAGAAACAAAACTCAAGTTAATTTTAGAAATTAGGTTTTAGATTTGTGCGTCTGTTGAGTGATGCACTAAACAAACGAATGTACGCATTTTATAAAACGAATGAATTATGGTAATAACAATATACAGTAACTGCAATAACAATAAGTATTATTTCTAAGCCAATGCATTCAAAAATTTCTCAACAATTTTTAAATAGAAGTAAAGCTGAATTCTTAAAAATATCGAGAACAAAAAAATGTGCAAACAACATTACATGTGTTTATTTCATAAAGTAAGTATGATTCCATAAACTGAACATAAACCTACTAGTAACCAATAATAGACACTTATCTCTGGAAGATGTATTTCTTGTACTGTTATTTCTCCACTGCTTTGCTAACTAAATTGATGCCAAAAAGAGTTAAGTGTGTTTGAGAAGCGCAAAAGGACTTTTTTCACTGACTGTCAGTAATTCGTTCGAAAATCGTTAAATATGTAACTCAGCTATTGTCCGTCTAATAATCTTTTTCTACGGTGGCATTTTAGTTCTAATGCTGGCTCTCCTACTTCCAGTTTGTGTGCCTTTTTGGAGATAGCTAGTGATACTCTAATATCGTTTGAGGCTGTTCTTCGACTACGAAACATTTTCAAGAGCTGTGATCAAGAAGCTTTGATTCGAAAGGCGTATATGGATGGGATTTGCAAAAGAGCTGCTGTAGTGAAAAAACTTTTGGAAAAACATTATCAATGGAGGAATATATATGATAACACCTTCCCTTCGAACAAGAGTATGTAACAGTAACAGAAACGACGGCATGTGGGAGGAACACAACAATGACTACAAGTAGATTATTAAGGAGTTTGTTATCTTGATGAACGTTACGTCTCAATTGTAACCTCCTTTGAGATCTCTTCTTCATTATACATAACATGATGCATCAACAACAGCACACCCACTCCCCAGATCAGCACGTGGACACCGATACTGGAGGTAACAACAAAACGAATAAGGAACCTAAACACGATCGCATATATCTACGTGGAGATGATGCCAATGGCATAATGCTTTCGTTTGAGATGGCGGTGCTTCCAAGGCTAGCCGATGGCATAAAGACTCTCAAGTGAAATAAAATTAATGCTATGGAGGCAACTGAAGTTACACCAGCTATTACACCAGCTAAGATGTCAATTGATAGATAGATCCTATTTAACGTATCTCCAGGAAAGTTCAGTAAGCTAATGTAAAGAGCCACTGCCCCAATAACAAGATCCGTAACAGCGAGATGTATTGGCAGATAGTAAGTTAACTTTTGTCTGAACTGTCGCCGTGAAAATATGAAGATGGCCGTTGAGTTGTTCACAACGATTGCCAGAGACACTAAACCGCGAACCATGTCCAGTGCAAGCAATGTTTAAAGGTCATGGTAACCGTGCAATATTACAATACAATTAGTAGGCTTAGTTGTCTGCAAAGGCTTTACATTTTTATTTAAACTTGCTTCTAATACCTGTTATAATTAAAATCACATTACTTGATAACAAAAGTAATTAAAGAAATGTTTGTTTTCTTTATTTTTGCTTTTACTTCCGTTCACCTCAGTGACATCCCTGCTACAGTTTAAAGTACACCAACTAATTGATTTCAATTTTTCCAGATGGAAACACAACTTTTTTGCGCAAATATGAACTGAAAAGGTTTTTACTTTATTTGCTGGCTAAGGGCGTTTTTTTCCTATATAGACCAATGATTTTGTTAAGTTTTCAAAAGTAATATGTTTACTTGTGCACTTTTTCTTTTCCTTTCTGCATTATCTTGTCATTGAAACTTTTGTTTTTACAGGCACCCTGTGAAATCATGAGTACAAAATAGCTTATATAAGCTCAAAGTCTATAAATGCATTTAAAAACTACGTGCGGCTGTAAGTCACTTTTACACAGGTATTCCTGGTTGAAAAAACAAGGAAGACTGGCTAACGTTGCAAATGCACACATACGCATATACAAACACCTGGGGACCGTCTGTTTTTCGAATCTTTCGAACTTGAAGCTAGTCGTATTCTTTTAGCCAATCTGCATTAATGCTTCACTAACTTCATCTTAATTGACATTACGCAAGTTTTTTTGCGTTAATGAAAGAAAGAGATGACCCTGGAGCTAAGGGGATGCTTAAAAGGCTTTTCTAATCTGAAAAGCATGTGCCACAGAAAAGTTTCAAGATATGTTTACCAGTAAGATCAAACAACAAGCAAACGTAAATTAATTTTCCTAAGAATCTTGGCACGTTATTTCGCTGGTGTTTTTCATACGGTTTATTTTTTTGAAACACATTACATATCAAAACTCAACACCTTATGTTGAGATGTCTTGCTATTTCACGACAAAAGAGAATAAAAGGGATAAATGAGTAAAACACAAAATCGGAGTCTTAATAACCTTAATTATAATCCTAACCCTATTGTTAATCATGATCTTAATTATCATCATTGTCATCAACATCCCTATGGTCGTCGTCGTTGTCTTCGTCATCATCATCATCACTACCAAAAACATAATAACAAAATTAACAAAAAAATAGCAATAACGTTAACAATAAAATTAAAGTAAACGTTCAAACGTTAAGAGGAAACGGATCCCTTGTAGATTTTTTTTCGACTTAAAACTTTGAACTGTCAAGGACGTTTACAGTACCTGCAGTAGTCTGATAATGAGCGCATCTTTTGATGTTAATTGGATGACGTCATTAGTTATAATTTAGCATAACTAATTGTGCAAATTCATGTTTAAAATAGAAAGACAATAAATGTTTGGGAAACTTTGTTCTAATTTTTTCTTTTAGACTCTTTTCTCAAGTCAATCCCCATTTAAGGCTGCAAAAAATGTTTCTATTATTAATTTCAGTAGAATTTGCTGCGGTTTTATACACAAAAAAAAAATTTTAAGTTTAAAATACGGGCCAATATGGCGGACATGTTGTAAAACCACTGCTTCAATAGTTCATAATTAAAATTTGATTTGTTAATATGGAAAGTAACAAGTTAACCAAAAGCTGCTTGTATGCCAAAGTTAAATCTTTCATGGGCAATCATATGTATATAAAATCTGTGGTGGATCCAAATGATATCCCCCCCGGTTTAATTTGTTACAGAAAATAGCTTAGTGGTCCGAGGGTTAACAATTAAAATAATACTACTACTAGTAATAGTGATAGTAATAGTAATAATAATATTAGAATTAGAAATAACAACAAAGATGATACTAATATAAATATTGTTGTGGTAAGAGATTACAGCAATTATAGTTTATAGCTTTTTTATTTACTTAAATGATACTGTATTTTATGAAAGTTGTTGCTTTGATAGCAATTAATCGAAATTGAAGTCTTCATAAAATGAAGTTGTTGTCTCTCAACTTTTGCGGATGGTTCTTCCCAATTACGGAAGTATGAAACCACAAAGAAACGCCAAATTTTGAAAATCTTGCTAAACTAAAATTCCGCACCCGCACAAAATTGCACTTTTTTTTCTTGCGGAAAAGGAAATATGCACCGCAGAAATACGAAACGGCACAAAAAAGCACTTTTTTTCACGTCTTACGGAAAAAGAAATCCGAACTGCGGAATTACGAAACGTGACATGAAATGCAATTTGATTTCGATTATTGCGGAACAGAAATTCGATCCGCACTGAGGCATTTCGGAAGTAACTGTCAAAGATGCTGTGTGTTGATAGCAGGCGTATGTTGGTTCTCAGAAGAAACTTACCACCACCATTGAGCAGATTGTGACGCCAGTAATCTAAGAGCTGAGCTTACCATATATAGACTTGTTGGTCTCTGTCAGGCACAACCCATGGTCTTTCAACATATACATCCGGTCAAGTTCAAAAATTGGAACAATAAACGTGTTCATTTGCGCTAACTTCATACCATCCTGATATCTCAGTTGGTAAAGCTTTTATGACAGTTAGGGGGTAAGAGTTTTTTCTCATTCTTTGTGTGGGCCCATTTCCTTTCAAGGGCTATCGCTCAAACTGTATTATTTGGAATAATTATTCATCACTTCAAGTTTACCACTCTTAAAGCAGCACACATACCGAACAAAAAGCCTTACTCTGAAATAAGATTTTTTTAGCGTTTCTCCTTTTTAATGGATGTCCTTTACTGGCTTTAGTTTTGAAAGTGTTTTTAAAACATGAGATAAACGTCTTTTGGATATCCGTTTCAACTTTTTCATCAGGTTAAGGTTTAAACCATCTAACTTAAGTGTTTTAAAACTGTAATTATTAAAATCGAAAGCAAAGCCAGTCACATGGCTGTGTACGCAATTAAGGTTTGGCATTCATACAGATATTGATTATTAATGTCGCGAGAGTGTGCTTTAAGTATTGGCCAAAAATCGCACGTGAGCAATACCTCATTAGCCGTTTTCCCTCTGTTATAACTGAAACATATGTTTCACATATAGTTTCTTTTGTCGAAATTAGAGCAGATTTAAACATGTCAGATGCAACATCTGTTTTGTAAAGTATGATTAAAACTATCTTTTTAAAAATATGACCAATAAGTTCAGCTACTAGGTTTTGCTACATACGGAAACGTTACCGTTAAGAAGTGTCTACTTCCCAATCACACTCCCAGGAAATACTAGCAACACGTTGAAAGCACGAAGTTATGGTTCAAAAATTGAGGAAATAAACCCACCCAGCCATGCGATACACGCACGAAATATCAAAGCTATCACGAATAGATTTTAATTGAGATTGGGAAACTTCGAAAAGTAACAAAACTGTTGGTTTGCAAGCATGAAGTCAAACTCATTCAAGACTGGGATAAATGATAAGTAGAAACACGTCATTGATAATGTTAATCCGTGGTGACAACACTTATAGACACACGTACCTCTGTAACACTTGAAAATGTAAACTATTATCAGTGATCACAAGACAAAACACGAGGTTGGCACACATGCTGAAATTACGCTGCAGTTGATTTGTGCCTCTGGAATAGAAATGATGCGTTGCTATCGATCTTTTTGTTCATATTCGTGATAGAAGAAATACTTGCAAAGGTCAAAGAAAAATGGACATTTGGAGTATCATTTTTCACAAGCTTTCCATTGATATACAGGTTTGTGGGTATCCGATGCGTATTAACGGAGTTACATACGGAAAACTGAAAACACTGCTCAAGGTGAACGGTAACCTTAAGCCAAATGCAAAAACAATTCTTGAACCACAGTTATTGGCGTTGCAAGATAAAAAAGTTTAACCTTAGAAACTTTGAAGAACATGAAGTTACACAAGCACTTCAATCGCCCCCATCCATCCTAATTTAAATATAATCGACATGAAATTTGGTACATATAATACACTTCCTTTGTACTTTCAATTAAACGAAACGCGTGGTGTCTCTTTGCTTTCAATGGCAATAAAGGTCAAATACATGATGTCACAGACGGTCGCCATCTTGGATTTTCAAGTTCTCAGACTTTGTTCAAACTTTAATTTTTGTAGTTCAAAATGACGAGGAAGGAACTTTAGCGATTAAAATCTAAGCTGTCGGTATTTAGTAAGTATTTAGCAAAAAGTTAAGACTTTGCAGTCACTGCAATTATATTTCTTTTATAAAATAAGCCAAATAAACAAGCGTCGGAAAATTCAAGCAAACTTCAGCTTCAAGTTTCATTAGTGGAATAGTGCATATACTTTTACAGCTAACGAAAATTTCGTTAAAGTCGTTTCACAGTACATTTTAGGACGCTTAGTTTGAGTTGGAAACTAGCGTTTATTCTTTTAATAAGAGCACAAACAATAGTCCAGTTTGTTGTTGCATTAAGTAACGAACTTAAGAAAGTTTAGGTCTAGAATATGTACTAGCTGTTCGATCGATCATGGTGTCTGTCTCACCGTATTCAGCCGAGTACTGTTTAGAGCAAATTTCTCGGTGCTGATAGTCAATGAATTACCAAGCAGCTTCGGTTCAGAATATTGTACATTTTGATTTTTTAAGTTGCTGTTTGAATTGCTTGTGTAGACTTAGCTTCATCACTTATCTTCGCGAGCTTGTAATTCAACTCTAAGCTTCAAAATGTACTTGCTTATTTTTTTCTAATTGTCAGTGAGCTTTCTTCTAAACTCGAATCCGGTTTGTTTTAAACTGGCTGAATCATTCAGTTTAGCTTCTTCTGCATGTTCTTCACTTCAAATGCAAAGTGAGCAGGCGGCCACAGTGCCGGCGCGTCGCCAACTTTTGGCATCAAAAGTTGCCAGTTTCCTGCCTTTCACAGGAAGTTTGTTGTGTCACAATCGGCGTTGTCGCTCTAAATCTTAAATTCTTATAAAAACTAATTTAAAAGTCCATTAAAGGCAAAAACTTTGGAAAAGTTTTCCATTTTCAAAACTTTTACATCAACAAAGGTCATGTGCTGACGCCACCCGTGTGCTTTTTGCAGAAATATAAACGTCACCACAGCCAATCAGAACGCGCGTTATATCTGCTTTATTTTATAATGGTTATTAACGACTTTTTGTGCTATATAAACTTCATTGCGATTGATTAAATGTTTGCTTTTGGTTTAAGTTCAGTTGGAGAAATAAAACCAGTTTTAAAACATACGCTGCTATATTGTTTCATGAAATTTTATTTCTTTATTAATTTATGGTTGGCAAAATATCATGCTGAGCAAAATATAAAGTAGCGTTAACAAAATTTCTCAAAAAAAGTCAAAAACATAGAGGAACACGGAAAACATCTTATCGCTAAGTAGTGATTCACGTCCTAATCGCGTTCCCAGGAAATACTTGTAACACGTTGGAGAGTAGATTAAAATCTTGCTTTGATTGATTGTGCTGCATGGGTAAACAGCTGATTTGAGCGTATATTGAGTACGAAAAGGTTTGAGACGAAGGAAAACAACTGGTGCGTCGCTACCGAGTCGTTGTACATATTCGTAACAGCAGATGCACCTGCAAAGGCCCAAGCCAACTAAAGTACGCGGATTAACAAAATTTGGAGTATCATTTGCAGTCCACGATCCTGCGAAAAGCGACGGATATATTCATCAACATTGACTGTACGACTTCAAGGTTGCTTTCGAAGCTTCAGACTTAAGGCTTTCATATCGCCCTCACTTCCGCCAGATATTTTTGCTGTCATTCAGTGTTGCCTGTTTAAAAAAAAGGATCAGACTTGATCAAGACATAGAAAGATCGATGAAAAAGTGAACAAGGAAGCCTATTTCAGCAGAATCAGAATTTATCGGAAATGACGTTGCCTGCACAGTTGGCAATCGGTCTCAGGGTTGTTTATCGCATCATAGTTATTATAGTTATCTGCTGTTGGGAAACCCAATACACTGTGGCTATTGAAACACGTGTGACAATTGTGCGACGCTTTAAGAGCCGTTATCTAACGCATTCGCCCCTGCTTATAACAGACAAATTCGTTCTGCAAAATTCAGATTGCACCTACCCATGGCCTTATCCCTGTAAAAGGCAAACAAAACAGAGTCTGGCGATTTCCCCAACACCACAGTGTGAATGTGTTTGCGACAAAGAACAACCAACGGTTGGATACATTAACCACAACTGGAGCTGTGTGAAAGATAATGTAACAAGTAAGTTTTTTGATAGAAATGTGTACCCCTCAGTACTTTTAGTACTTTAATTTTCGAGTTCATGGATTTTTTTTAGTTTTAATTTAATTATTAAAACCGCCAGTAAAAAATTTGATGGAGTTCCATTTATAACAACCTGAAATAGCAGCTGTAAGGAGATGGTGGTGTATACTAATGAGAGAGACTGGAACAGATATTAGCTTAACAGATACTGATACATACAGCAATATCAGCAATATGATTATGTGTTACTAAAATGAAGCAAATAAAGTAAATGTTTACAACTATAAATTCTTTTGCGGTTATTATAACTTTAAATTTTTTACTAATGATGTCAAAGGCAAACTTGAATGATTGTGTCTGTTGTGCTCTGCTTCAGAGTGTAAAAAAGAAATGTTGATTTCAAACTAAGTTTTGAGATCGAGCGACAGATATCTCCGGTAGTTGATTAAAAGGTTATAGCTCTTTAACTGATTGAAACTGCTGCTCTTTTATTAATTGAAATTGCTGTGCTCGATACCTTTGAGTATTTTTATGTGTTGTTTCACTTTAATGTATTTCCGCAAGGGTCAAAGCAAAAATTAAACCACAAAACAGAAAATGGGTTATACGTATAAATGCTTTCCACTTTTATTTTATTTGTTTATCTATATAAAACTGCACAAACTTATTACTTAACTAGTAGAATTTTCCTCTGTCCACTTTATCCCCCCACATAGCTCTATATAAGACTTGTCGTTTTACTCAATTTTTAATATACAAACTTAGCTAGTCTTGCATTAGTAGTTGTTTACTTGTTTATTTATTAGATCGACTGTGCAACCTCAGATTTAAAAACGAATATGAACAAGGCATGTTTTTGGTGAAGGAAGGATCCTGGCAGTACATCACACTATGGCAAGCAATGCATGGGAACAAATGTAAAATTGACTGGTCGACGTCAGGAGTGTTACAGTGCAACAACACCGTAGCGACTATCAAAGCCCGACCAAATATTGAGATAATGATCACTGGTGGACAGTATTGGATAAAGGTAAATTCATTGTTTTTTCTTCTTAGTAGTGTACGTACAAAGCAAGTTTTGTCTACGCGATGTCATCAGCAGTTGAATATTTTCTTATTCCTTCCAGTTTGTAACTTTAACTAACGAAATCAAGGGGCGAATACTGAAGCTCGGAATTCAATGCAGTGATAGGAATCTATCAAAAAGTCACTGT
>JAOBRG010222652.1:0-17136 GCA_027574985.1 Umimayanthus nakama | reverse complement strand
ACCCCTTAAATATTCTCTTATAAAATTGTACACTGTAATGTAAAGTTTTAGGGGTAAATAAACTTGTTGTTGTTGTTTGAAGAAATGAAAACGAAAGTAACACACAACACGTACATCTTCCAGTGGGCGGCCATCGTCGAACGTGTCGTAAACAGGGTTCCCGACTCCTTCGGACATTTCGATGCTCTGAGAACCCTTTCCCTTTCCTTTCCCTTTAGTGCCCCTGGAGGCACAAGAACAGTTTGTTGAAACAAACAAACACACAAAATAATCAAACAAACAAAAGCGAACGAAAGAAAAGATGCCCAAAACAACAAAACATCAGTTCCAGATTATAAAATCAGAAAGACATCGTAAAAAGTAACTGTTTCTGGTCAGTAAGTTTTAAATAGCCAATTGAGAAATATGCGTCGATTGACTTCACAACTCCATACGACGCCGTTTACATTTTTTTAAAGTCGTTAACTTCAATTATGATTCTTAAATTGTTTATTAGAATAACGTCTTTAATGGAATAATGAGAAAGGGAGATGACTGTTGCTTTGGAATGGTGTATGAGCATCGCGGGAGCATTGGTTGAAACACAAAGATATAACACAACATAACTTAGCATAACATAACATAAAAAACAAAACATAGCAAAGAATAACAAAATATAACATGACATAGCATAAACAGCATACAAAACAACATATCACATCATATTATACCATAACATAAAATAACATAGCATAGCATAGCATAACATAAAACAACAGCATAACATAGCACAGCATAGCATATCACAAATAACGTGATACAACATATAACACAACACAAAAAAGCAATACCAAACCGTGATAGATTCTAAGGGAACTCTACAATGTACGCTTTGTAACGTCCAAGAACGAAACGAAAGCAGAAAACACGAAACAAAGTTGGAGTCCGTACGAAAGAAAAGAAAAAATGATGTCCCACCTGCATATAACAATATAAAATAATAATTACAGTGAACAATCTGGGCTAAGAAGATGCTTTGCGAGCAGAGTATTACGTTTTTGACGGCTCAATCTCATTTAAAACGCTGAAAGCAATTGATACTGAATAGGCAGTTTACAATGGGACGTAAAGATACCACCTGTACCGGAATTCTTTTATTATTGATTTTGAGTTTTTAAAAATAAGAAAAACATTTCGGCTTATTTGCAGTAAAGAGCCGCCATCACGTAACTTTCCAACCAGCTGACTATTTCCTTTCAAAGGTATTCCCTTCAATAGGCGGATCATTCGACGATTGGTTGAAGGGTGGGAGAGGGGGGGGGGGGTGTTTCTCGGTTGTAGGGAAGATGGCCACTCCAGAATTTTTTTTAAGTTCACTCACTCCCCTACTCCTCCCCTGCTAAAAAAATCAAATGGTTTGCCGTTCAGTTCAAATATCAAGTGATAGCTCACCGCACTTGGGTTTCCTGTTGTTTGGTTGGGTCGTAGAAAACAGAGAAAAGATGAAGCTTCTTCCTGCAAAGGGGAACACAAGAATACCACTCTAAAGAAAAGTACAAGCATCTGAGTTGCAGTGCCGTTACACAGTAAGTTCAAAAATAAGGCGATCAGCATTCCAGCAGCAGCCATCTTTTAAACCTGGTTTCCATATAATCATCACTAAGGTAAGAATCGTCTCTTTCACAGAATGTTTAGACACGCAAACGGGACGTAAGAATAGAACACGGTGCTGTCGGGATGATCGATTCGCACCTGACGTAAGGATCGTTAGAAACAACCCAGGGTTGCCACTGTCGACTGGATGTGAAAATCAAGGACTTTTCCAGGACTTTCCAGAACCTTTTCGACCAAATTCAAGGACTTCTGAACCAATAAAGCTTAAAGATTCTGTATATTAATCAAGCGACGAACTTTACAAGATTTGTTTCTGAGGAAAAATCGAGCCTTCATTTACGTTTTCAAACATAAAAGGTATCGTATCCGGCTAAGACAAACATACAGCTCACTTGGACTATTTTTTACCGATAAAGATGAAACATTTTGCCCATTCCAGGATTTTCAAGGACCACAAACCAAATTCAAGGACTTCCCAGGGCCTGGAATTTTCTTTTCTCAATTCCAGGATTTTCAAGGATTTTCAAGGACCGTGTCAACCCTGAAAACCGCAATGGTGTTTCCGTATGGTCGTCCGGATCGCTTAAAACAATCTGCGACATTGACGATCCTTATGTCAGAGACAAGTGTATGGAAACGAGGCTTAATCGTTCAGATAGCTTGACAAATAATTCTAAGACGAAAGAGATCCTTACGTCAAAGACAATTATGTGGAAAACAGTCTTTACTCGCATTTAACAATGCAAAGAAAACGGCTCCCTCGACATCGTGTGTCAAATGAAGACTTATGTTGGAAGAACAACAATTACCTCTTATTAGCTGAGTGCGAGGTCAGTACGGCAAGTTATAGACCGAGTTTTTTCCTTCCTTTTATGGCCCAAGCGCGGAGCACGAGGGCCGTGAAAACAAGTAAGGAAAAAACGAGGATCCATAACTTGCCGTAGAGGCTGAGCATACGAGGCTAATAAGATATTTACTATATGGCTTTATTGATTATTTTGTTTTTAAAAAGTTGATCGTGAGCAAGCGGTCCGTACGGCTACTTACGGACCTGGAATTGACCAATCGCAGCACGCGAAATCAGTCAGCCATATAAAAATATGTCTTATTTGGATTTCTCGTGAAAGAAAAACAATCACTGTAACGGGTTGAACTTAAGCAACTGCCAAGACACTAGCTAATAGAACTGGGTGCCTTTTCAAGTAGAAGTGAAAGAGCAAACAAGCAGAAAAAAACACGTGGCAGAAAATTTAGACCGATAAAAAAACATCGATTTAACAGAAACTTACAAAAATTCTGGTTTGTCACTGTAATTATTATTCTATATAATCGTATGAATGCATTTCTCGTAGAACATGTTCCTTTCCTTTGGAACATGTGTTTCTGATCGAGTCAAGGTCTAGAAAGTTCTGATTTTGTTCATGCTTTGCATGCAACTTGATTTTCCAGAATAATAACAATCATCATGATAAAAATAATAATATCAATAAAAATTTGAGCCATACCTGCGACCCCTTGTAACGAAGTACGCAACCAAAAGCACGACAATGATGAGAACAATAGCTCCCGCCACGCCGATTGCAATGTATGCTGGGAAGGAAACAAAACCACAAATGTCACATAAGATCTGGGTGTAAATTTTTCCTTGTGTTTGAAGCGGTATTGAAAGGGAATGATCTCATTCATGGACCTTTTGATATTTAAATTCAAAAGCACAAAAATTGTTTAAAATAATTTGAAGTCTCGGGACAGTCTCACGTATTGAAAGTTTTCAACTGCGGTAACGGTTAAGGACTCGCCGAGGCAATTTTCTCTTTCGTAAACAGTCTTTGCCATTTGGAAGTCGTTGCCATTTGGAACATGTCGAACAATGGTCTATTGTCGTTTTCATGAAGATGACTACGTCTTGATAACGAAATATCAAAAACAACTAATACTAACACTAGCCCTGACCGTATTCTAAACCGACACTAGTTCTAAAAGAGAAAACTAAAAGTAAAAAAATCAAAAACTAAAAGTAAAAAAAAGGAATTAACGTGTTTCGAGCCAGTGACCGCCAGCATTCTAGTTTTAAACACTACCACTACGCCAACAACCTTATCGGTGCCGTTCAGATTCTTTTTATTGTATATCTATTACAAACTGTTACCGATCGTCATTTCTTCCCCGAACCATTCCCGAATGGAATTGCTCCCTCTCTGGACAGTTTCAAGAGCTTATTAACAGAACAAATTAACATCAAAGATCTTGTCCAATCTAGTCACTATTACTCATAAATAAACTGCAGACTTCCCTGTGCAAGATAATCAGTTTTAGGTGCTAAGCACAGTAGCATTTAGAATTCAGAATCCAGAAACAGCATCGACTGTTGCTAGAAATGTTAACGACTGTTCCAAATGGCAACGACCGTTTACAAAAGGGAAGTTAGCCTCGCCGAGTAAAGGATGCCAGATCTCTGACCTAGGCGAATAAAATGTAGGGTACTTACTTGATTTGCTCTTGAGACCAGTCGAAGCTCCAGTCTTAGGACCTAAAACGACCAGTTAGAAGTGAGTACTCTATATGCATATATATTACATACCGTATTTCGTTACCGCCAAATGCTTACCTTACACGTGGCTATTATCCTTGCCATGCTAATGGCAAACATGTAGTTTATTTATTGGCAACTGTTTATGTACAAAGCTTGCGTACAAGTTGAGAAAACGCAGTGCGAAAGTGATAAAATTCAGCCAATATTTTGCAGGACATTTGCAAGCTTACTATAACTATTTATTACCTCGAAAGCTTAATTTACTGTACGTTTTACTCAAACATCTATTATTACCAACAGCAAAGTACTCAATGCGTTTACAGATATATTCAGTTAAGCAGTTTTTATTATTTGCAATTTTAACTTTGTTAAACCATTGGCGCATCAACTATGGATTCGCTTTGGTGTATTTTTATGTGATAATCAGTTAGAAAGCAATTAATGGAAAACAATTAGAAAAAAACCCAAACTTACTAATGTCGGTTAGTTGGTTATTGTTGGTCAGCGGTTGTTCCAACGGTTCCGTGTGATTTCTGGTGACATCAAATCCCTCAAAAGAGGGTACTTCAATCTGCTTGTTGTGAAGACGAATTCCAGGTGAAAAATTTCCTTCCTTCGTGCAACGAAATTGTACAAAAATGGTCTTTCTGGCAAAATCGCAAGGTAGTTCCACGGAAGCAAGTAACAACATCAAGGTTCAGTTTCTTTTCTTAGTCAACCCTGGTTTCAAAGACTTTTCTTGTTGTTAGTCAAGTAACGTGCCAGCAGCAAATACTTCTCAAGACTCCAGCTGTGTTCAACACTCTGAATTGAGCAAATCTTTTCAATCCGAATTGGCAAGACGGTTTTTCCGTTACTTTTAGCACCTGAATGGACAGCATTTCGTTCAACTTTAATGACGAGTCGATGATCAATGTACTCTCTGCCGACCATTAGAAACACAGATCGCGAAAATGATACCGCGACAGGCAGAGGAATTAGTCCTTCTGATTATGAGATTATTTCTAATGGTTATTTGACAGATACACATTACCCGTCAGATAACTACAATGCTCTTCCTAAGGTTATTCTATTGAAGGTTAGTTGATTGAGGCAGTTATCAAGGAACTAAAATTCAAGTAAATAGCATGTACTTTACTAATTATGAAAGTAACACACTAACACCACTGTTAATCGTGGGTTAAAGGGGTCAACGTTTAACCTTGTTTTCCTTTTTCTTCTTTAGGGCCGAAATCAGGCATGCAAAATCTCCCCCATGCACACTCACGTCTCTTCTCCAAAGGCTACATCGTAATTTCCTTTGAGAACAAGACCTAGTCTCGTATGCGACTTCTAAACTTCACGTCATTCAGAAACAATGCCGATAATCACACAAATATTCGCATACACCACATATTAATTTTAAACTAATAAAAACCTACCTCAGACAGAAAAAAGCTAACAAACACTGAAATGCATCGAGCGATGTAAACCTGAGTGGATGGATATTGTTCCGCTCACAAAGGGTTAAATTTAAATCTGCCATGATTAAGATGGCAGTTTTGAGCCCGACACTTTAAGTGAGGACATTTCTCAATTAGTGACACAAAAATGATACTTAAAAATAAACTTACCGGCGTGGCATACGTCGTTAACTTCACTAGTACCCAGACCACAGTCGGCGGCGACGGTACGGCAAATGACGGACTGGTCCACACAGGGCCACGAGCCAACCTTACAGATGTACTGTTTTGCAGGACAAGTTGTGTTGGTTTTGGTGTTGCAGCGGTCTCCAGTCCAGCCTGGGTTGCAGGCACACTTCGCTTTCGCGCCTTTTGGTGGAGGAGTACAAGTGCCATGGCCGAAACACATTCCAACGAAGCATTCTGAAACGCAAACATTTCAAATTGAAAGACTAATTGAAGTACTCAAGATAACTTAACGTGGTCAAAATCAGATTTCTTATGACATGAGCCGCGGCTGAAGCATACTCCAATGCAGTATTCTAAAACGCAAACATTTCATACCAAAAGACTTGTTAGAAAAACTAGAGATAAGTTTTGGACTATTTGAGTAAAATGAGAAAACTTCAAATTTTCTAACCTGTTCTAACATGGTCGAGAAAATGCTTTTGTGAACACTAAAATGTAACTCAACTACTGAGACAATCAAGCCAATACTTTGAACACACGTTTCGACGTTGAAAGACAGCAAAAACATTAATGAAACGTTTAATTGTTTCCAAAAACGTGTTGAATTTTCAAGCAGACTTATTACTAAGTATTGGCCTGCTCCGACAAAGGGCTGACGCGCGAAACGTCAGCTTAACACCGTATCCAACTAGCGAAAAATATACCATACCAACCTCTGTTGATTAAACCTATATTCGGCGTACTCGCCCACACAGAAAACAACAGTGTTTTTCAAAACTAGTTTTCCAGTTATTACTAAGCAAGACTTGCTCAAGCAGACTTCGTTGAACTTACAAAAACTAACGATTGAGAATGTTGCTGTCAAGTACTGGTATCCATACATTTACTTCAGCAGTTCGAGACAAACGTTTTGGAGTTCAAAACACATTTGACGTTACCCGACAAACGGCGAGAACATAGAAAAGGAATAAAGTCTTCAGTTTTCATAAGACAAGATAGAATACAGGCATAATTTTGATTGGAACGCCGAGTTTGGTTGGAGAAAAGGTTTAGTTTTTCCGTCAAAGCAAACGCCAACACCAGAAAATGAATGTATAGCAATAAATAAATAAATAAATAAATAAAAAAATAAATAACTTTATTTACGTCTCAAAGTATCTAGCCATTGGACTAATTGGAGAGACGGCACAGATCTCGGCGTTAAGGCTGATGTTATGGAGGGAGGAAAACCGGAGAACCCGGAGAAAAACCCTCGAAGTCAGATTGAGATCAGCCAAATCTCAGCCCACATGCGAATCCCAGGGTTAGAACCCGGGCCCGTAGAGGTGGGAGGCGCGAATGCTAACCACTCGACCAACCTGATCTTTTTCTTGCGGGCTGTTTGACGAAAACGTGAAACAGTCAGCTTTCTTCAAAGTGTCATTCCACAAGAACTGCGTTACTTACGTGAACAAGTGGCAAGGAATTGTTGTTGGTTGCTCACTAGGTTGGAGCATGTCGTTTTGCTGCTGCAAACATCGCTCTTCGGAGCACAGTTGGATCCTTGACCCAAGCAGGGGATCTCACCAGCCGGACAGTTGATGTTTCCATGAGTCTGACATTGTTTGCCCGTATATTCTGGCGGACAACTGCATAGAAAAAAATGTGTTAACCGTAATTTGTACTTTTAACCCCTCTTTGTTAAGCTCGTTTTATAAAAAAGGCATATTTGAAAACGCCAAAACAAACACACTGCCTCGTACTACTACACTGAGAAAATTTTTGTACTTTTTGTTAAGTAATGCGTTTTCATTATTTAGTGGAAGAAACCAAAGGCATAATCAGTTTTGAAGCACAAGCTAAACTAAAGAAAGTCAGTGACCGTTTGTTTAAGCCGTAGATCCTCTTCTTCAAAAATATCCGGTCTATTGTTCCGTACAAACAGCTACAACTCATATAAACTGCCTCAAGATTTATTTTCTTCGGAGTTTTGAAAAAGCATCAGATACCACTATTTCGGTATTTTTTGTCGCCTCTTACAATTTGAGTGCTACGAGAAATTTTGAGAGCTATCAGTTTTAGCTAACAGGTTTTTTAAACTACTTATTTATTCTTTTGTGCCATTACTTTCACAGCTAAATATTGAATTAAGATACATAAAAATACCAACAGCAATATTATAAAACAACAACAATAATAATAATTATAATAGTGTTAATAATAAAAATAAAAACAATGAAATCATAATAATAATAATAACAATAATAACAAAAATAATAATAATAATAAATATAATACCAACTCCGATAAGTTTAAGAAGAAGAAAAAGAAGAAGAAGAACAATAACAACGACAAACATTAACAACAACAACCGCTTAACCAAGACGGGTGTCAAAACTCAGTTCAACGCTATTACTTCATCAATCCATTGGTTGGTCTTTATAATATGGTCCTGACAGATTTGTGGAACATAATTTTGAATACGATGTTTATTCATGATTTACAAACCGGTGGAGATATCGATGTACAGTTTGTGGAAGTTACTTCACTTACATGCACATTCTGTACTTGTTGTCCTTATAGTAACACGACCCCCCATTCTTGCAGTAATTGTAACAGCCTGAAAAACAAGATTGTTTTTTTTAAAAAAAGAACAAAAGCATTGTGTACAGTAGCATGGAAGGAATGTGGCCAAAGGAAGATTACAAAGGCACTACAAATTGAACACTGTAATGTGAAAGGGAGCAAGACCAGACAAAGGTCAGGTAGAACATAGACAATCTCGGACTGTGTTGTAGAAAGACGAAGTACAAATGAAGGACAGAGGGGGTCAAAAGAACAGTGTTTGAAATCAATACTCACTGCCGCAGCTATAAATAAACTCGTCATTCCCTCCTGCAAAGCAAACTCCGCCGCTGGTCGAGCATACTTTCTCTTTAGGCTGACAAATCTGTGTCTGGGTACAGAAGATTTGCCCGGCCGAGCACTCCTGAGTCCGAGTGTCGCACCTGTCTCCCCGGTACTGGGGTGGGCAACTAGTTGAGGGAAAGCTTTTCATCAGTAAAACGCTCCAGATATTGGGTTTAATCTAATGCGATGCTGACAAGAACTTAACGCGGAGTAGTGAGCTTTTTTTACACTTTCTCAAACCCTTACCCACCCTCTGAAGTTCTATTAAACCCTTCCCGTCTTTTCTTCAGCAATCTCTCCAAATATTGGGCCAGATATCTGTGGGACTTGTGTTACAATATTTCTCTAACCCCTAAACTCATTCTTCGAAGCTCTATTAAGCCTTCCCCGTACTTCAAAACGAAAACGAGTGTATGGATTAAAGGCACATAAACAGTGAAACAGCTTGTGCCACTATTTTGCTGCAGGATATGCACTGATCTTGACATTTCAAAAAGGTTCTGTTTAACGCATTTAACTCCATTTCTCATTGCCAGAAGTCACCCTTTGGACTCAGGCTCCGACTGCTGAAAAGTTTAACCAACCCAAATTAATACCCACACACGAAAGCGTCTAGAGGGCAAGTTATCAAATAAGCTTAACGGAGCTCTTATCAAATTTCTATATTATGTTCTTTTAAAAACCTACACGGGGACGTACTGCCCGCGAGGGTATGAAAACTTATTTTTCCTCCACGGTCACAGTAACAAATACTGAATTATGATTGATTCTTAGCGTATTTGTGCAGTGAGGCTCTACTCTGAGAACAGAGTATTCCATTGGTCATTGAACAATAACAGTAACAATAACTGACACTTTTTAACTATACGCTATTGTTTGTTCTTTACGGATGGTCAATTTAAGAGTTAAGGTTTTGGTTATTTGTATTGTGTTTTTATCCAATGGGATCTTTCGTTCTCAGAGTAGAGGGCGACTCTATTCGTGAGCGGGCAAGATTTTCCTATCTCTGACCACGGTCACGATAACCTGCGCTGCTTCGCCTCTGGTTCGCCCCTTGATGTGCTTGTCCGTTGGAGGAAAAAATAAATATGTTATTTACCGGCTTATGGTCGGTCCGTATAGGGAAAAACTGTGACATCGGCCTGAATATGGTGACCTCGGCTCAGCATATTCAGACCTCGGTCACAGTTTTTCCCTATACGGACCTCCCAGCCGGTAAATACCATATATATCTCTATCCGCAAAATAACTTATTTCACTTACGTGCATTTTGGTACACCGTCGGTTGGTACACAAGTTCCTCCGTTATGGCAATATCCAACTTTACATGCTGGAAAACAATCGAGAAGATTCTTAAATCTTAGAAAGCAGCCTAACACGCATAACATTTTTAACCATATCGTAGAAAATCGCAAAATAAACTGCCACTGCACCTGCTTCGTCTTCTGCAAGCTTAAAACACAACCTTCGTTCGAAATGCGATTCAAGAAAAGCCCGCGATGCCAGCAGAACAGAAAATTGGAAGCAAAAACTATGTATGGTTTTGCTTCAATTTAGAGACCGCTTACTCAATCAGGCGCAAAGCTACAACTTAGAGTTTTGTTGGTGGCCACAACCCCTGATTGCAACACTATGTGATACCTTTGAAAGTTAATAGTTTATTCTCTCTGAGTAAATATTGACCTTTTCTCTTTCTTCATCCAATCTGTCATGTTTACAAATCGTATGATCCCGCCAACTGAAACCCTTAACATTGCTCTTCGCTTGATTAAAAAAAGTGGCTTTGTATACCAAGACACTACCAACACTTTTCTAAGAAACAGCCAGCACTGTGTTGTATTTTGTCGGATTAAATGCGAAAAAAGATTAAGCTTTGATTAGATAGCCGGGTGAGAATTTAATCCCTTGTTCTACATATCCTAGATTTTAAAGACGGGATTATACATACTTCCACATATTTTGCCAGATTCGGCCGGGGTGAGGTTGCAAGGATTACTGTCAGCGCAAATGGTGTCCTTGTCCTCACAAGTCCAGTTTCCAACCTTACACTGATATTTGTTCGCCGGACAGCTGAAGTTGGCTCTCGCCTCGCAACGAATACCGGACCAAGCATCGTCGCAGCTGACAAAGTAAATGATAAATTTGAGAATTTGTAATGTCATAGAAATATTACCTTTAGAAGAAAAGAAAGAAGAAGAAAGAGGAAAGAAAAAGGTTCTCGAGCTAAGCGCCACTCTAAAGGCAAGCGTTTATCTTCGGTGTCCATAGTCTTATTGGGCGAGAGTCTGTGACTCCCCCTGTACTGTAAGCTGGTTTAGTTGCCTTGCGCAAGAAATAACCTAATTTTCTCGGGGGATAATCCTGAATTAGGATGTTGTTCAGGGGGGGGGTTATCGCGATATTCAGATGATCGGGATGATCGTCATATTTTTTAGGGGTTGTTCAAGCGAAATTTATTTATAAAAATAAAACCGGTACTTGTTAGGGTATAAGAACTTCCAGTTATTACTGGTACAGATCTTGTGAAAACGTTTTGTTGTTATACTGGTTTATTTTTGACCAGGAAGTATGTTTAAGGGTGCGCCAATTTTTATGGTTTAATTATTTTTAGGATTTCCGAAGGTCATCTTTATCCTTTTTACCCCAGAGTACCCCTACACCAATGCGGGCTACTTGTAAGGTGGGGGTTCGAACTCACAACCTTTTAGTTATGAGTCAGATACGATACAAGCCGCTCGACCACTGCACTGTCGAAGGATAAACGAAATGAGTAGAAAAATATGAAAGCCTGAGTATACGAATAGATAATAAAGTGAAACGAAAAAAAAAAATCAAGCAGGAAACAAACGGAAAGAAAATGGAAGAAACAGGTGCATGAGCAAGTAAAAAGAACAGAAAGCGAGGAAAGATACAACAAAGAAGACTGAGCTAGAGAAAAATTAACTTACTAGCATCCTGGTCGTCCGCGGTTGTCCAAGTGACAGCTACCATGGATACAGTAACCTTGGCGACAAGCTGAGGAAAATAACGATACCACACTCAACATAGGTCAACATAGGGGAAGTCAGTTATCAATAAAAAACGCTTAGGTTTATAACAAAACTACTTCACATGGGTAAACGCTGATTTCGCAAAGGATATTAACAAAAACGAAAGAGCAATGGGAGCTCAGTAGTATGACCAGTACACGAAGCAAATGAAATCGGCAAATCACGAAACTCGGAATTTTGATAAGTTGGGTCAAGTTTGCAAAATTAGAGCCCTCCAGGGGCGGATCCAGGGGGGTGAAATGGGTGAATTTTCACCCCCCTTTTCTGAGCCCCCTTTTTTTTCTTATCTCTCTAATATTTAAATAATATTTGGTTTCTCCAAAGCCTTTTTTTGACAAGGAGAATGTGCATAGCCGATGATTGATAAAGTCTACCAATCAATTTGTATATTTTGAGCAAACAAACACACTTTGGTCAGTTCTGTTACACTAAAAAATTCACCCCCCCCTTTTAAAATCCTAGATCCGCGCCTGCCGTTACGCTTTTCGATCAGAATTTAGCGCCTTCCAATGGTCGTCTTTTTGAAACCGCTGTATACCAACTATAAAGGTAGTGTTTTACCCGCGTTCTGACTTACAAATGAAATTCCGAAAACCAAATCCTGTGTACTTAAAACATAAATGAGCACGTGCGGCTGCGCATAAGGATAAATGTAGTTTTTTGGTTTCGAAAAAAAACCTAGTTTCCTTCATTTTTCAAACAATCATTACCGAAGGTTTTAGTGTCGGTGTTTAGCGAAAGATAGTCACTCAACTTGAGAAATTTAAACGCTATTTATTCAAGAAATGAGCAAGTATATAAAGCAAGTACGAAATACACAAGTCAAGTCTGCGTTAATCCTTAATAAAACATAAAGGAAAAAAATGGAAGAACTAAACATAGGCGAACAGAAAATATATATGATAAATGGTTATAGAAGGCAGAAACCGCAGGTTTGTGCCGGTTTGCTCAGGACAAATCTGCTTCTAAGGTGAGGGGAAGGAAGATTTAGCTCGTGCTGACCTAAACAGATTTTCTGAACAGAGAGCAGAAACTACAAAAATAACATTTTAAACCCACTTGTTTCTTAAACCCAATGTTTTAATTTCAATATTTCGACTTGAGCTTGAACTGAATATGAGTTCAATGGAATTTTTAAGTGTTTGCCGAGCCTCGAGCTCCATTTACAACAAGGTGGACTGAGGACTGAACAATAACTGATAAAAAGCACTGTTAAAGAATCCAGTCGTGACTCACTTCCACAGTGGACTTCATCGCTCCAGTCATCGCAATCCCTCTTTCCGTTGCACTGCAAAGTCTTATTGATACACTGTTGTGTGACTGGGCAGTAGATGTGAAGGTTGTCACATTTGGAATTGGCTGTAATGAAAAGAAAAAAGGATAGTTCGTCTGGGTTCTGGCAGCTAGCAAGTCATTAAACTTAACACCTTTTCAAACGTTTTAAGACCCGAACTAGAAGTATTTTAGACTTAATCTTTCTTCAATCTTTTGTTCAAATAAGGAAGGTAAACGAGAAAAAGACTTTCAAGTCTTAAAAGACTTGAACATCTAAAGATACAGTTTTGCAAATTTAAGAAATTTCCAAGGCCTTAAAAATACTAAAACCCAAATCAGATTTTTTAAGACTTGTATGAACCCTGTTCCTCTGACAGACTCTCGAAATGGCATCGCGCTGGCAACATTCAAATACAGTTTTCACCAAATCACTCCAACACAGATCTCATAATTCTCAAATGCAATACAACTCGTTTTCAGGTGCTTCAGTTCTGTTACGTACAACTAAACAACAAGCGATTGATCAGTGGTTGTTTAGTACAACGTGAGAAACCAAAAAAGCACTGAATCGCCCAGTAAAACCTGTGAATTGTAAAAGTAAACATACGTGGACAGTTATCTTCGTCTGATTTGTCTTTACAGTCGTAGACTCCATCGCAGACATCGCGCGAGCTGATACACTCGGAACACTGTCCCTTAGATCCGGGACAGGGTTGTCTGCTGCGGCATTGGAACTGATCTCTTCTGCAAGCCTTTTGATTGTCTGGAATAGCATCAGAGCAAAAAAAAAACTATTTAAGATACACTTAATCAACTTGTCTTTATGTATCTTGTTCTATCTTTCATTCATGACCCCATCGTATTTTCTTGGTTGCTCTACTAACACTTGTAACAGTTAAACACTAACCAGGGGTACACTTACTGACTTTAAAAGTATCTCCTAAGTACTGGCCCTCTAAAATATCGGATAAAACTACCAATAGGAACGAGAAAAAATGGAACTAATTTTAGGGTTGCTACTGTTAACTGGACGTGAATTTCAAGGACTTTTTCAAAGCTTTCCAGAACCATTTGAGCAAACTCAAGGACCTTCTGGATCAAAAAAACACGCAGTGTTATTTTTGTATGTGTTAATTTTATTCAGTTATGAACTAAACGAGATTTGCTTCTGGGGAAAAATCGAGCCTGCAGTTAAAGGTAAATTTTTTTGAGTGCAACTCAAACTCAAGGACATTCCTGTGCCTAGAATTTTCTTTTGCCAACTCCATGACTTTCGAGGATTTCCAAGGACAGTGGCAACCCTGTATCTTGATATCCCTCTTTGATTAACTTACCTTCTCGCACTCCAGTCTACCTTATCACATCAATCTCATTCCATTTATTGTATTTTAGTATCCTCTTAATTGCACTCACGTATTCCTTCACTCTATCTTTAACCTTCTTTCCACTCTTTTAACCATACACCTTTTCCACTCCTCATTCCCCTACCCCGCTGTACCATAAACAACCACGTACTTATGCAGTCTGTAAAAGTGATATCGTCGATAGCAATATCGCTTGCCGCTGTCGCTCCACGAGTGGCTTGGAAGATAACTCTAAACGGCGTCTGCGCGTTGAGCTGGTCAGTGAAGTCATACTTCCCGCGCTTCCATCCATCACCTTGGTTTCCTGCCTTCTTCCAAACCTAACAACCCAAACACCTTCCGCGTTAGCGTTAACCATATACAATTAAAGTCTGTAAATACTATAAACTGCATTGGGCCACCTCGTTAGGTTCGTATAGAACTTCCCGTATGCAGCATTTTCGTATCAGGCTTCACTCTTAGCTAATACAACAAGGAGTCTTGCACGACATGCCGGAACTACGACTACGCGTACGTGCGGGGTAAAAAGGACAACCACTAGCCAGATTTCTAAAAAGGCGTCTCGAAATCGACTTTTTACAGCAAACTATAAATGAAATACGTGGTGTGTACTTCTTTTCGACTAATACATAAACGTAATTTTACTTCACAGTGAACGAAAAAAGATGGGCAAACCTGGTTTGTTAAAATCTTTATATTTTGTATATTTTTCTGATTTTGCAATTTTGTGAGCTTTGTCAGCGGTTTTTCAAATTGGCACTGTTGCTGCGAAACTACACATTTGAATACGTGTCACGCGTGGAATTCAGTCAAAAGGGTTCTCGATTTCAAAACACCAACAGTGAATATCACAAACAAATATTCTTTTAAATTATTTTTTAAAAAACTAATATTTCGTTAGGAAGCCCTACCGGTCAAAATGATTTCAATGAGGTCCTAAAATGTTAACGTAAGAAAAAAAATGTACATATGGCTTAAAGTTATACATGCTTTAACAACGAAATTACATTAACAAAACAGATAAAGAGGTAAGCATTTAATAGCATTGCGCGTAGATGACGTCAAAGTCATGTCCGAGTTTATGATAATTATATTCTTGTTTATTCTTGCATTTCAAACAAAAGAAAACGGCACATTAAAAATCCCTTGAGATTCGATGTCGGTTGTTTGTCCGAAATTTGGTACTATAAAAAGTATCTGCGCGCAGCGCTATTATGAACATGGTATAGCTAGCATCACTGGGCTCAGTCGTTGCTAAAAAATGTAACCTACTTAAAAAATTCACCTAAAATGAGTGATGTTTGTGTAGTTTCTTGCGTCCAAAGGTAAAAAAAAAAAATTAAGAATATGACCATGCATTGATATATATTGTTATTAGGTTTTTTATTCCGACTTCGTCTTTTTATTGTCCTGCGGAGGGGGAGGGGAGAGTTAGCTTGTAATTTTTATAATATTATTTACATTTCCCTTTCTTTTTACTGCATAGTATTAAATTTTGTAAGTTAGGGGGAAGATGCTTGTAAAGGAAACCTAATAAAGTTGTATTGTATTGTACTGTAAAGAGTTACAGTCCATAACAGTATGAAATAATAATCGCTGTTTGCACCAGTTTGTTTTGACTTCAGGCGGGCAGAAATCCTTTGCATTTCGAGTGTTATATCGTTGCACAAAAAATACGAGATTTTACCAAACCGCTTTTACATTTAAAAACGTAGGGACTTGTGTTTCCTTTATGTATTTCCATACCTCAGTCGTGTTTCCATTGACCACAACTAGGAGTCTGAATTCACCCATTCCTCGGCCATACATACTGTAGAAGAAGTTTATACGGCAGCTGGCAGGCAATGGTTGCATATATGGAGATAACAGCTTGGCTGATTTACCGGCCTGGACTCGCGCGCCGTTCATGTACACGTAGTATCCTGCATGAAGGTAAAGGTAAATGTTACGGTAAAAATTAGGGTAGAGGTAAATGTAGTGACCATGGCAAAGGCGAAGGTAGAAACAGAGAAAAGGTAAAATTCGAGGTAAGGATCGAAGTAAAGGTAGAGGTAACGGTAGAAATGGAGAAAAGAAAAAGTAATGGCAAAGTTCAAGGCGATGGTAGAGGTTAAGGGAGAGAAAGAAAGAGAAGATAAGGGTAGAGTTAAAATTTAAGGTAAAATTCAAGGTAAAAGTAGAAGCAAAGGTTAAGGGAGAGACAGAGAGATGAAAACGGTAATGGTAAAGTTCAAATTAAAGTTCAAGAAAAAGGTAACTGTTAGGTTAAAGGTAATGGTAAAGTTCAAATTAAAGTTGGGGTAAAGGTTAAGGTCGAAATATGTAGAAGAAAAAGGTAATGGTAAAGTTCAAGGTAAAAAGACAGAAGTAAATGGTAACGGCAAAGTTCAAGGTACATGTAAAGATGAAAGTAAAGGTGAGGTAGAGATAGAGAGAAAAAAAAAGTAGCAATAAAATTCAAGGTTCATTCAGCAATTGTTGCAATACTCCTTACCCCACTGACTCTGTTTAGTGTGGTCGTATCGTGGACCTGTGTTTCTGGTTGGCGTTTCTCCTCTGATGCGGTTAAAACCGGTCGAACCGGTTGGGTCACTGCTCCAGCCACAGAGAGTCTTTTCAAAGTCACATGAGCCAGTGGTGGGAGCTTAAAATAGAAATGTTGGACAGCTTTATTTTTTGCTCAAAAACTTGTTTCATGCTGTACAGTCAAAATTAGAATAATATAAGCTAGGGTTTACCAAGCCTTCTCTAAAGTGGCTTCTAAGTTACTTATGCGACCGCCGTCAATTCGTACAGATCGA
>JAOBRG010222541.1:15000-17139 GCA_027574985.1 Umimayanthus nakama | reverse complement strand
GACCATGTATTATTCTCTATATCTTTTAGATTACTTTGACTAATAAATGTACAAGACACCTTAGTGGGGAGTTTGAAAGGTTTTTTTTAATCATACCTCTTTTGCGGGTTCTGATCCGCTGGCCACTGAGTGTAGGTTTGGGTTGCTTCTGACTCATAAAACAGTTGGCTAAAAGTAAACCAAAAGAGCTGACAACTCTCACAAGACATTCTTAAGTCATTAATAGATTTCCTTCAATCAGTCCCCCCCCCCTAACTATTCTATAAATGATCAATAACTTGCTCATTCTGTACGCAAGACAGTAGACAAAAAGATAAAATTAATAAAAAAGAAACTAAAATACACCACATGGGTAATTCTTGAGTGAACAAAGTGAAAAGGGATAATAATTATATGAAATGGGTGAATATTGAATTTCATCAATTTTCATCCATTCAAAAGATGGGGGCATACCGATAAAATAAGTTTCAGAATTCAGGAAGGTTGGAAGACAAGGTCCAAAGATATAAAAAAGGAACAGCTTTTGAAAGCAGCAACAGTTTTCTTCGTACGGGTATTTTCTGAAACTACATTTTGATACATAGATGTAAAATTACTGAAATGAGGTACTAACTACTCAGCACAACATGTTTAATACAAGCATACGTGCAATGTCAATGTGAATGTACCAGACAACATCGATATATACACGAAATAACTTGAAGAACTAAAGTGAAAGATGTTCAAAAGCAGCATACAGTCTCACAGTAATCTGTAATTGTTGAAAGTGATGGCAAGATAATTCTGTGAATACATCATTCTGTATTAAGCAATGCAGGCAACAACATTATTTTCGGCGACATATAAACTGAAGCATACTAAATAATATAGTTCGAAGCTTCTAATATCTATGTTAAATTGATATGTTCTTTTGTCATCTCTACTCTTCTTCCAAATGCACATAGTAAAACGAATCATGCTGGCACGTGCAAAGTTGAATCTAGTGATTTTTTTTACTAAAAAAAGAGTTCGGTTTTATTCAGATGGAAAATTCACAAACAACAGGAAATCACAATCAGGGTACGGAGCAACACGCCTTTAATACTTCAACAATATCAGTACAATCAAGTCCTATGTCGCTCGCATATCTGTTGCGTTTTTTAAAATTTCAAGTGAAATTAAACTTGCTGCTTACATAGCTAACAGCTCCGCTAATAATAATCACTTTACTTGCCAAAGACAAGGCGACAAACTGCTATATGAACAATTGCAATGTGTATACGCAGTGCAGTGATCGATAAACTCATAAAGGCCAATGAATCTTTGCCAAAACCCGACTCCCTTTTCTGCTGCCGACAACAGCGAAAATTGATTAGGTTAAGAAGCTAAAAAAACTTTGCAAATAAAGTTATTTGAGGATTGACTTTTCCGTTTAACTTAACAATCACAGATTTTGTTATAAATACGAAAAATACCCCCAAGAGCACAGTTTCTGCCACGATGCATGTGTTCTCAAAACAGACTCGGATAATTTGACAAGAAGGCAGGGACACAAACTACCACCGATAAACACACTATTTCGTTTCATGAGAAGAGAAAACCCGATGAACGATACATCGTAACCTTTGAAACTACGACTGCAAACAAAAAAAGTGATAAGTACCTGAAAACCTGGTTAAATATTCTTGCAAATGTTGTCGACGATGAAATCTTCTTTTGACTTCTCTCGAAAATACTGGCGTGACTCACTTCTTCGCTCTGTGCACGCGCACGAGGCTTGGAGCTTGGACCGTCCGTGACAAAGAGGAGCCTGGGGTCGAGATAGAGTAATGGCGCACGGAACTATGGGATAGCTTCCCTTTTACACAGGCTTTTCTTTACGCTCCTTTATTATCCTTTACAATCCTTTGCACTACTTCTTTCTTCCTACGCCTTATTTATTATTCACCCTTCTTAATTCTCCTTTGAAATCCTTATACCTCCTTTACACTCCATATATCTCCTCTACACTCCTTATTCCACCCTTTAAACTAAAACTTCTTATGCCTCTTTTACACTTCCTCCTTTACTCCTTATACTGACTCATTTACACTCCTTGTAATTACTATACTCTGCATTTTTTGTTCCCTTTTTACACTCTTTATTTGGTCCATCACACCG
>JAOBRG010222541.1:0-12500 GCA_027574985.1 Umimayanthus nakama | reverse complement strand
TTCGTTGGATTGGCCTCGCTGGGTGTCATTAGAAATGAAAACAATAAAAAAATGAAAACTACTAAACATTTTGAATTGAGTTGAAGGAAAAAGAAAATTACAGGTTACAAACTGGTTGTCACTTACTGTACATCCGATGTCGTATAAAACAGCCACGTGGTTTTGGGACTGGATGAGCTTGCATCTCATACTCCCCAAGCCACTCTTTCACTGCGATAAGTTTTGTTTTTCTGGCTCGAGGCTTCGTTCAGTTCGTAAGAGTTGAAAGTTCAAGTAATACGTTTACCAAGCTTATAATGAAAAGCGGAAACACTGCATGATTGGTCGAGTAAAGGCAAGATTGGGCATGTTTGTGCACGCATCTTCATATCGCCAAGCACAATTTGTCAAACTGTATAAAAATTGCTGGTGTTTGGCCCCACAAGATTCTATTAATAGTGTCATAATCATAAAAATGTCATAAGAATTTCTTATACATGCAAGAGGGTATGGAATCTGGTACCAGCTTTTTGTACAGGTTAGGGCTGTTTAAACAATGAACTAGTTCTCAATAAAAAAACAGCATTTAGCAGATAAGTTCGATTCCAGCAGCTAAATGGAAACCGAGCTTTACTAGTAAAGAAATAGATTTAGATTTTGAAAATTTTACCCACAGATTCGTTCAAGCCTTAGCTTTAAGCAAAATGTAAAAGAATGTATAAGACAACTGTACTTACCTCTACTTTTAATACCGTCGGAAGTCTCTTTTAGTTGCGCGAAAACAGCTGCCGTTGATCTTCTTGGACTTGGCCGGTGTAAGACTGAAGTTTGGATGTTAGAACGCTCACACGTTTTTCCCGATACCAAATAGTTTCAGAAACGCTGTCTTACATAAAGGAACTTTTTCCACCCCAGACCCGTTTCGAACGTTGTACATTGTGAGTGTTCGCTTTCCACGTTGAGGAATATTGTCAATCAGAGAAGCCAGATAATTGTTCTGTGTTTCATACAGCATTTTATCGAATTCCCGCCGAATCCCCTCGATGTCTCTCCCAATGCTTTCAAGATAATTTTTTTCGCAACACTCGAAGCTTAATGTTCTTACGTCTCGAAAAGGCCGGTTTTTTCTCAGAGTGGCTACCGTTTTTCTTCTCTGGACACGACGACGCCTTTGTTTTCGCGCTCTCGGTAAAGTTCGTCATCTTCAGAACTTGCCCAATGTCAAAGTCAAATCAAAAGTTGTATCTTTTTCCATACTATTGCCTGGTTCAAGCGAAATAGGAAAAATTAAAAAATAAATGAAACAAAAACCGTTAGTCTGCCATATCATATTTTTCAAAACTTATGGCCATAGCAAGACTGAAATTCTTATTGAGGGCAGAGATGTCTCTTTTTTTAACTCCTTATACATATGTATGTCCACCTAAACTAAAGAAAAGGGTGTTTACAACGGTGGCTTTGGACAAATACTGACCACAATCCGAGCTCTGTAACAGCACAGGGTGCTTTCCACGGAACCGGCATATCATTATTTCAGCGTGAGATGGTGTTAGAAACACATCTTAGAAATGTTTCGGCAGCCTTTCACGCAAGTCACCTATCTGTAAACAGATCAGTGCAGCTAGATGTGACTTCATTGATATCACTGTTTCATGAAGAATCGCACTCGGCAGTAATGATACGTCATGCCATAGATGTTATTAGTCAGTTTTTACGCTTCCTAGATCCTGAACAATCATCTATAATCGCCTGTGATGAACTGCTATAAGGGCTTGTAAAGAAGATTCAATACTGATATCTGGTCTTCGACAAACAGAAATTACTTGTAGCTATGTTTGGGGGCCTCTAAACTGAATTCCTAACAACCATGGCTCAAGGACAGTGGAAACAATATCACTTAAGAATAACTGTTCTCCCCCCCCTTCCCCCTCTCTATTCTGCTGGACTTGTACACAACTCGGAGAAAGAGAGGAAAGGGGTTACGCAGGCGTTTCAAGCCTGACAAGCAACTGGCCAACTTTCCTTAGAATTGATGAGGACAAGGAAGAACATTTTTGATTAACTTGTAACACTTAGGCACGATCGAAGCGAAGCTAGCAAGAGCAGATTACATGTACAAAAAGTGAATCTCTAGTGTACAATGGAAGAAGAGATGACGCGTCTTATCTGCACCGTGACACACGAGGAGGCCGATACAAGGTTCATAATTCATGCTGATGATGAAGAAAAGTGCGGCCTCACGAAGACAATGTTGCAGACTGTTTGAGCTTTGAATCGCTTTCTTGCATTCCACGCATTTATTAGAACCGATCAGACCATATAATTTGCCAACAGAGATATGAAAAAAGTAATATGGGAAGCATGGGTGTTATACAGCAATGTCATCGATGTCTTTGAGAGCTTAGTGATTTACCGTGACTAGTGCCAAGCTCATTTTACAGGGTTACACCGTTCTCATGTATGATCGCACAAGCAAGCATCATCCATGCGTAAGCGGTGAATGCTGCACTCAAGGACCTCTTAATGAGGCACTTCTACTATAACAGGCAATGTTCTTTTACAACACACTAGGAAATCGAAGTCACTTAGCAACCATTGCTTGGGAAGGTGCTTGGAGGTGTCTCCTCGACTTCCACTTCCAAACGAATGGAGCTGGGTAAGAAAAAGGCCAATCCCTCTGGCATCCAAAGTTGCCGATTACTCCTCAGGTGCGGGTGTACGAGCGAGTGAGGCTGTGCTGGACGCTGTAATTGCGCTCGTGCAGAGCTGCCATGTCCAAAACTTTGCCTAAATGCGGAGGGCTTTATGGCAGGAACTAACGTGTAGACATGTGTTTGCCTTTGTCATTTCTTTGAGCCTTCTAGCTGTTCTTTTGTGGCATTTAAATGCAAACGCTGCCTTCGATAAATTAGTCATTGTGCATGTAGTTACACAGATTATGCTACAAAACCCGGCATATGCGGGTTTGTAATGTGGGACAATCTCTCATGACACTCATGTGAAACCCATTGTAAGGGTGAATAATTCCAGCTGGTCTGACCGTGTGACATCATCTGCAAGACTGTGTATTATTAAGCCTGCTCTTAAAGCAGTACTTTGGACTAAGGAGTCAAGTTTAAGAAACTCCTGGAAAGAAAATTAATTCATAAGTTTTTTTGGGTCTTGTCTTGCGGATTTGCCCTGGAATGACATGATATCCGGTTTTGCAGACGTCCTCGCTCCTGAATGGCTAACTTCAGGGGCTCAGACCCGGCTGGTTAGATTGTCTGTGCATAGCAGGATGTTTAATTAACTCCATGTCTTGCCCATAAATGTTTGGTTTAGTATACAGGTTGCGAGATATCTCCTTGGTTACAGAACAAGGGACTTTATTCATTTAATCCTGGTCAAAATTATGAACTTTCTACCTCGGTCAAGGTTGTATTAAATAACGGATATTTTTAGCCTCGTTTCTATGCTCAGTGGTCACGTGACCTTTTGTCACCCTTAATATATGCCTGCTGTATACTGCTTTCAAGCTGTCAGGTGTTTAATCGTTTTGCACACGCAAATGAAGCTGATATTTGAAATATTCTGTGCAAGCCTCGTTTCCATGCTTCAATAACACGTGACCCTCCTTAACCTAAAAAATTGTTTGCTTGATATTGCTTTACATTGCTTTGGTTGTTTTCACTTATTAAAACTGTTTTTCCTACACAATCGAAGCTGATAACTTGCATATTTTGTGTGTCAGCCTCGTTTCCATGCTGGAATTTGGGTTGCATAATTGAAACCCCCTTAATTAGAACTGTGGGACAGATTTCGATGGGGTCCATATCCAGAAATTATTAGTATGTTATAACCTGTCACTGTGCCAAATTTAGTGCTTTTAGCACAAACTGAACAATTAGCCTCAAATTTTGCACAAATCTGCCGGACTAAAATAGTAACTGGCTTTTATATCTCCAGACTGTGGCATTGAGTATCACCGTTGTGATTCACAGTGCTTCATAGCCATAACCGTTTCTAATTTATTCAAACTATTGTTAAAGTTCACTTAATTTTTCACGGCTGAACACAATGCCTTTTGTGCTCTGAAGTTGTTCCTGTAGTTGGTCGAATTTCGCTGAAAGAAAGTTACAAGATTCATCCATCGCTGACTTGATCGGTTCTAATTCCTTTGTTATTAGTTGCTTTACTTCTTCTAGGGTAAACATCGTTAACAGATTGAAACAAAATAAACAAATTTAAGCTATGATATTTCAAAATATGCAGGGTTGTCAAATTTCGATGCGTACGCAATTGACGCCGTATGAAAAAAATCTTGTACCTGGGAGATGACTGCACCCAGCCCGTCATTCGACACATCTGTCTCGAGTATGATGGGGAGGTTGTAGTCCGGGTAGGCCAGCACCGGAGCACTGGTGAGTGCATTCTTTAGGTTTGAGAACGCCTTCTGGCACTCAGTCGTCCACTTGTCCCCCACAGCAACTTGCGACCATGCTTCCCTCTGTCATACAGCTCTGCCACTAGCTGATGTAGGGGCTTTGCCAATTGGGCGAATCCTGACACAAACCGCCGATAATAAGAGCAGAAACCGTGGAATGACCTCAATTCCTTTAGTGTGCGAGGCCGTGGCCAATTGACTAATGCTTCAGCCTTTGACGGGTCTGTGGTGATTCCTTCAGGGGTGACGATGTGGCCATGGTACGAAACAAGCTGCGAGAAGAATTGACGCTTCTTGGGCTCGATCTTAAACCCGTGTTGTAGTTTCTAAAATGCCGTTTTCAGCCTCTCCAATAAAATACGCGCTGTATTTTTTTCTGATTTGTTAACGGACTGATTAGATATTTCGGTAAAGTCTTGCTGTAACGGCAGCTTATGTCTAGAAACTGTGATAAGATCATTCTGGAAAATGTTAAGCATTCGCGTAGCATGTGAGAGTTTTGTTTTTACATGATCAGGGTTTGATTGGGTGTTTGAAGCTTTTCTCGAACTCCCTTATTAAAAGTGAAACGAACTTAAATATCTTGACCATTTATTTTCTTGTGAAAAGAAGAATTCGTTAAGCAAAATTATTGCGTTCGACGAAGGAGAACGCTTCCTATTTGGGTTGCCTATGCAAAATATAGCTGTCTTGAAATGGACCGACCCACCGGATATCCGGTTTGGGCAAGATTGTCCTTTTTATCGCCATTTTGTCATGCGCACTGTCTGAGTTCAACTTTTGACTTCCGTTTTTTGCCAATTCGTCATGCGCATTGAGTTTAATTAACTCACGCCACCAGCTGGGTGAGAACCGGTTAAGCGGATTAACAACGGGTTTTGAACAGGCTGGGCAAGGGTTAGGTTTTGAAAAACTATTTTATAGAAAATGACTGATAAAACTCTCTTTTGTGCCATTTAGTATTTTTAAAGTCATTTTTGCTTTCTTTACTAACATTATCCCAGTAGGACCTCAGTCTTCAGTTCGGATAATTGAGCGGAAACCATAAAGCGAAAATTCTTCCGTTTCATATTCAGGGATCTGTCAGCTTCTGTCTTGCATAGCCGTTTTTATAAAATGTACTGTTTTATTTTTCTGAGAAAGAATTAGCAACTACATCATTTTTCAGTTTTTCGTAAGCTACTAAAAGTAATGCTAACAGTACTGTATAACGGCAAGAGGGTGTATAACGATAAATATTAAACTTCAGCGATTTTGTGTTGAAGGTGCACGCCGCTTGGTTTCGAGGGCCTGGGATCTGTAAATGATCAACAAGAAGTGGAAGTTATGGACATTTGTTTTAACAATATCCAGCTTTTTATGCAGAGGTTTTAGGTTTTGGTTGCAGATACTTTTTGTGTCAATAAACTATATATAAAGTAATTAATTTCTCCAAGATTTCAGTGGGACAGTTGGGGGTGAGAATCCAACCCCGAGAATTGTGGAAATATGTACCAAGTTGTATTAGATGTTTACCACTTTTAAAATTACCTCGTACGTGATCCGACTGGTGCTAGGTTCTTTGTCGCAGGGAAGATATATGCACACTGCGAAGTTTTTATTCCACACTGTGCCTTTGTGTCAAAAGATTTCAGCGGAGATAGTACAACGCGTCTTACTTATTGCACCGTCACCGCGTGCCAAATACATCTCGATGGCGAGGACACACTGACATTTTATAATTTACGTCTTCAGCTTCAAAAATCCCAGAATAAAACAAATTTCGAAAATTATTTGAGAAAATAGAAAAAGTGGAAGTCAGTGTCAACTCCGAAAATCATAACTGCATGTTTAAAAATTCTTACCTGCTCAAGCGAGCAATAGCTTTGCTTCGGTGTTCACGCCAACGTCGTCGCTTACTTTGTACAACGCTAGGTTGATACCTGTTTTCTGCATTCACCAATTGCCACACTCTCCACATTGGCCGGGTTGAAGGAAACTAGCGCCACAGTAACCTCTAACCAAGGACGCGTAGCCACAAGAAGCCATGAAAACAGATTACTGATTTATAGAGAATCCATCAAGGAAAAAAACTCTTTGATCTTTGAAACAGAATGGTTCAATCGGAACAAGACAACTTGTGTTCCATACGTCTTGAGACCTTTTGAAAGGAGTTTATCTTCTGATGTGCATATATGTGATAGCAAATGCACGGCAAAGCTTCAAAGGTTCCGTTGTAGAGGTTTGCGAATTGCGAGCCTACAATATTTATCAAGATCGAGCAATCCTTTGTCCGGGTGATACCAGCTCTCAAGTTAGACAACTGATAAGTCACAGATGGTGCACCAGCATTCATTTGCTGTACCCTCAACATGGGCGGTCGCTACCCTTTCGATACCAGCATTTACAATCCTGGCCCAAGTTAAAATGACAATTTTGACCATCAAATGGTGTATTTAAACGTTGTACTGCCATGACTCCATGGTTTTCGTTTTTAACAGTTTCTGCATTCTTCTTTAATCTTTGGCCCATTATTCTGTTTGTTCTTTCCAACAACCTAATAGTAACAGACTATAAGGTTTGTAAGATGGCTGCTTTTGGTATCGTAAAAGAAAAAAGCTGCCGGTGTTTGCCTTTTTTGGGGTTGGAAATTGACAATGACCACAAAGAGCAAATAAGAAACAAGTTGGATCTAGCCGCATCTTGACCAGTTTTTCTTAAAAAAAAACATTATAAACGTGTTCCGCGCCAAGCGTGCGGCCACTGCGGCAGAATGCAAGTTATGACAGATAGTAACTCGAGTTGAGCTTTCGCGTGAACTTTATGCGACTGCAAACAATTTTTGCTTTTGAAATTGAATTTAAGTTTGCTTTGCTCAAAGTTTGGAATGAAATTTTGCGTATGTCATTTTTAAAATTGACGCAATTGAGGCCTGGGCCAAATTAAGCAACTTTCTACAATTCGCCACAGGATGTAAACATGAAGTATCTCCCAGGCCTCAAACGCACCTCACGAAACGCAACATTAATTTTAACGTTTCAATATTAAGAAAAACAGGCCATGGAGTGAGATGTCCCAATTTAAGATTCAGGTAAGTTTTTATTTTATACTTATAGCTTAGAGTTCCGGCGTTTACTGTTGTTGATAACACTGCAATATATGCATTCATATTCGATAAACCGACGCACAAAGTGGAAAACACGTGAGTTCAATTGTTTGAATTTCACCCGGAAATTTCAATCGGAAACAATTTGTTTTTTCTTTAAAACACGAATACAAGGGAACAGTATCACTAATTAAAATGTTACCGAGGCTGAAACCGATGAAACAATGGCAAGTTATTTCATTGTGAGAAGAAAGTCTGGTCTTGTTCCGAAGCAAAGAAGCGGTGGTGGCTCCCTGGTGTTTGGTCTGTATTGTATTACACTTCAGGATCAAAGTGATAACTTATTGCCAGTGTCAAAAAAAATCGTTTTGGCCTGATGTGCTATATACCAAGTCGTAGTGCAGTTTCTAAACTTCTCAGAAGGGTTTGCTTGGTAATTTTTACATTGTTAGTTCTCCATGAAAGAAGATTCACCTGGGTAGGCAATGAAAGTAAAAAGATGCCATACAGCACCAAAACACGGTATGAAAACCAAATCGCCCAAGAATGGGAAAAAAACACTGCTGTGGCAGTGCTGCAAAAAAGGATGATTGCAGTAGTTCATCTTCTTGTGAACCTGAGGTTGAACAATTGTACGATTTTCAACCAGAAGACGCCACTTATTCTTTGTCTGGATCCTCTACACGCTCGTCCTCCCCCGAACTTAGAACTAGATCCCGTTCCAGAGTATTCTGAAAGTGAAGGTACGTTCCAGTTTAACGGTTTCACAAGTCGACTTAAGGGTCTTGCGGTTAAAAAACGTTTTGCAGAATTTTCATCACAAGACCACAAGTACAAATGTTTTGCCACTGTCACTGTTGTAGGAATTTCGCCAAATGAACGAAGAAGCTACTCCCTGCAAACACAAAATCTACCTGTTTGGTTAATACTAAAACAACTACCCCCCTCAGTGCCGGTGCCTAGTCAAAAATATTCACCTTGTCGTTTCTTGGCTGAGGCTCTGTAGAATATATTTCACTATTCACCCCAACTTTGCACCTGGATAGTTGCTAAACATTATTTATTGTTTAACACTAGTTGGAATACAACACCTTTGTCAAGCCAAACTCCGGAGCAGAACTTGGAACTACCAAAGCAAGTATTAACCGAACTAGGAAGACCAATGCCAGTGCTGGTCCCAAGAAGAAGTACAACGAGTACAAAGAGTTTCACTGTTGTGAAACTGAGGCACACATTTGTGCTGCTTTCATGGAGATGTCAGGAATGGCCAAACCTGAAGGTATGTTTTTCAAACAGTTTATAAGGGAGCATTCATAATTTATGGGAGAGGGGTGTGGGGATTTAGAGGGGGGCCCACCCAATGTTATCTTTGGTAATTTTCAGGGAACCTGTTCAAATTTTAAAATACCCATACCCCCTACCCATAAATGATGAACGCTCCCTAAATAAATTGTTAAATAAATCTAATTAGCTGCCTTAGAACAACATACTGGATACTTAATAAATAACTGACTTGTGTTAATTTGTAAATAGAACTTGATTATGAAAACACCCAACTTACTGTACACTGTATGTAACAAGAATGTGTTAAGTATTTTGTTTTATTGTATCATGCTAAAGTCCATTGCATTCTTTACAACTAGCATTATAACAAAATTTGTAGTATGTTAATGTATTGTACTGTATTGTAGTTTTTATATTGTATGTTTAACATTGTATTACATTAAATGTACGGTACAAGGCATTGTCTTAGCTGAAAGAGAACACGCTACTTTTACTTCCTTTTTGTCAACAGATAAGCCGTCATTCATACTGCCCGATGACACAGTAAGCAAAACTACCCAAGCGAGATGGCTTCTGGACATGTGTGAGATGTTTGTTGACAAGTACATCTTTGATGAGGGGGATATCGATAGTTTGGTCCAACAGACACATCAGTTAGAGCTTGCTTCAACTGGGCACTACGAATGCAGAGCTGAGGGCTACAACAGAGTTTATGTGTACCATTCTGCTAGAGTAAAGTAAACATGCAAAAATATTTTAATTTCTAACTAAACAAAACTTTTCCAGTGAAAGCCATGGATCAGTAATCTTTTTAGTGTTAGTACATCCAAACAACAACAATAATATACTTTATTTGGTCCATAATATCAGGGAGGTGATTCTTCCCTGATAATATTGAATATTTTACACCCACAAAATTAATTTAATTGTTATATACAGTGCATGGCAAGAACCAAACAAATTGATTTAAAAAATTTACTAATAAAGTAGCTGAAAAATCCCACACAACCACTGTATGGCACAAGTGTGCAACCATATCTTGATTGATGCTGCATGCCCATTGAATCTTACTGTGATTCCATTTTGCTGTGCACATGCTTGTTTGAAAATGAATCTAGCACTATGAGCTATGCTATGAAAGTAATCGTCCATGTCTTTTGGTACTTCTATTAAGATTTTAATGCACTTTAATGAATATTTTGGAGTACTCAAAAAGCTAGAAAAACACTTGGCTCGACAACTGCATCTCAACTCATTGTGCTTATCTTGTGTTTTATATTAATCTATCCACATGCATCCGTGCAAATCTTGGTAGACCCACACAATTAAGACATGCATGGACTGTTTCCAAGTTGGATCTAACTAATATACAAATTTTACATCACAGCCATGAAATAACAGTCCATCAAATCAGGAATGAGCGAAATGGGCAGGTACAAGATGAATTTGGTTACTACTTCTGTCGTGCAGACTGTGGAAATGTGTTCAGCACCAAAGCAACAAGAAATAGGTGAAATTGTTATTGTTTTAAATATCAGAGTCTAATTACTAGTTTTCAGTTTTCACTACAATCATGTATAGTTGCTTGATAATTTATAACAATGAAACATTTAATTTCAGTACATGTAAATAATTTTTGCTAACAGTGAGTATTTCAAAATCGTTTAAAAATGCTAGAAAGGAAATTACAGCTGTTTCAATTAGCCCTTTGTTGTTTTGAAGTTTATAAGCAGGGGAATAACTGATTAAATAATTATGTAATTTAAGTACTTTTATGTAGACTAGAAATGGATTTATTCTTGACAAATATCTATTTTAAATTCCTGTGTACATATGTAGACTCAATTTTTTGGCCAAGTTATTGCTTGAAAATGTGGGGTGAAGCCTAACAATGAGGAAGTAAAACTAAAGCAAATTAACCCTTTTTCTCCAAAAAAATGTGACTTGGCCTACCGGTGTTTACAGGATGACCTTTGCATTGTTAATTATCAAATCCAGTCCAAATTTTTAAATCTTGATTTTCATTAAAATCTTTATTTGTTCTACAGGCTTGAAAGAAAGTTTCATCAGGATTTCATTCCTGGTAATGATGCACTTCATGAGCAAAGAAACCCTACAGTGCCGATTGACTACTTATACAACTACCACCGAGCCAAGTTGAGGTTTGGTCTGGTTCTTTTTGCATTTAATGATGCTGTGAAAGAGGGGGATGGTCAAAGACTAGAAGATCTCTACAAATTGAATTTGCTGCTCTACAAGAGTGGTGGCCATCACAAGTATGCCTACGTTGTCATGATGTTTCTTGTGAAACTTTCAGCACTTTATTTAGAATTTGAAGCTTTTCAACTTAAAAGGAACTGCTTCTATAACAAATATGGCAGACAAGGTAGATGCATTTCATTAGATCTAAAAAAGGGCAGCAGAACAAAGTTCTTAAGGCGATCTGGAGAGCATTAAGGCCAAACCTAAACCAAGATAATGCATCCCGAGTGGCTGAAGCACTAGAACTTCTGGAAGAGCTGCTGCACTCAGTGGACAAGGACTGCAACTTACATGAACGTCAAGGCAAAAGGTCTGTGGGAAAGCCAGAAGAAGCTGTAATGCAGATTATTTCAGATCTGAAGGAAATTGAGGCTTTCAGATTTATTCCCGGCCGTGATGGGCACCACTCATTTCCTAAGTTTCCCAGCAGTCTCTGCAGTGTAGATTATCGGAAGCTGCGTGACTGGATGTCAGAAAAGAAGGAACTGTGGGGGAACATCTTTCAAAGACTGCACTAGAGTTTCAGATCAGTTACAACTAGAAAGTCATGAGAACTTAACAAGTTTTGACAAACAGTAGTCTCAGGGCACTGAGAATTGTTTATTGAACAGTAACTTTGTAAACATTTAATATATGTGTGGCTACACACGTATAAAGAAGAGCCATATTAATATATTGTTATATTGTACATTTTAAAATAGTTTTCACAACAATGTACATTCTAGATCTGTTTGTTTCTGCTAACTGTTTTATAGCAAAATTTTATGGAATGATTTCAAGACATTTTAGTTATGAAACACCATTATTTTTCCTTCAGCTGACCAAGTGTCCTACTTAGTAAAAATCTTTAGGTGATCCCCCAACATTTCAATTGACAATCAAAGTCCAGCCACAACACCCTTGACCCCCCTCCACACACACCACCACCATTGCCCTAAATGTACAATTTTGACAAGGGCTCATAAAACTTAAAGTCACTTCTTCAGGTTTTCATCTTCTTAATTGCATCCCACAAATAAATACAAGCAACATTAGTCTTTTAAAGAATTAAAACTTTATACACAAATATGCTTACATTTCCTAAGCATCTTCGGTTTCCACAGAGTCATCTGAATCGGATTCCCCAAGCACACAGTCTTCAAACCTAAATACTTCAGGTTCAACCACACATGCTTCACTCCTTCCAAAGAGTTCTACCATGGCATCCAGATTAGGTATATCCTCAAAGATCTCATTAAATATCTCAAGGATCTTCAAGGCATGTTGCACCGAAAACACTGGAAAATGATCAGTTATATCTGTAACTGTGAATATGCTGCCGCTCTTTTCAATAACTCCAGCAACAAGTTGGTCAGCATAGTTTGTTGGAGAACTTACATTTAACAAGTTTACCATGGGAAAGATTAGTTCAACCATTTCTGCCACGGCTTCCTTTAAGTCTGCCTTATCTGATGCAGAAACTGG
>JAOBRG010222430.1:0-17139 GCA_027574985.1 Umimayanthus nakama | reverse complement strand
CGTTTTCACGGTGACATAACTGACATAAGAGCTTTTCCGCTTGTGCTTCCGTCCCTTACGTCGCTCGTGAAAACCAGTCTTTAATAATGCTCTTACTGTATGTGCAAACAACGATATGAATATTCTATGTTTGCATGGTGTTTGGTGCAGTAACATTGAAGTTCCCCAGTGACCACCCGCTTCCAATTTGCCCGTATTCACAAGATTTTATTTATGAAATTTTAAACTTAAAAAACAGTGCAATTATTAACCAGTCGACAAAGAAGTTTCAGGTTTTCGTTTTCGCGATGACACAAATTACGACAACTGGCTACTTGTAGGGTCACAGCTGTGTAAAAAAATAACGTCATTGCAGTCCTTTTTGATTGAGTTCGCTGGTCGCTAAATAGAAACAAAAGCGGAACAAAAATACTTCCAAAACATAAAGCTACTCTTATTCGATGCAAGACGTTTGGAAGGAGGAAGGCGGAAGAGAGAATCCTGAAACTAAACGCAACCGGAAGTGCGATTTCGCTTTATAAACACTTGAACAAAAACAAGAAAGCCGCTGATCACACCTGTAGGAGACCCAGGCTCGAAGTGAGTAGATCAAGTAGCCTGATAATTTTTTAAGAGACTTTGTAAGGGAATTTCGTTTCTGACCGACATATTTGTAGCCACTAAATCAAATAAACTCTGACTTACCTGGAGAAATGAGGGTCTAAAAATCGTCGAAATGGCTTTAAATTACGACCAGGGAACAAAAACGACACATACAACACTTCAGGTAAGTCAGAGTCGAAATGGCTTTAAATTACGACCAGGGAACAAAAACGACACATACAACACTTCAGGTAAGTCAGAGTTTATTTGATTTAGTAGCTACAAATATATCGGCCAGAAACGAAATTCCCTTACAAAGTCTCTTAAAAAATTATCAGGCTACTTGATCTACTCACTTCGAGCCTGGGTCTCCTGTGCTGATCACAGCAACTGCGGTAGCTAATTTGAAAAGTAGGGGGGAGGGGGGAGGGCTGACTAAACGCTTTCTTTTATAAGAACAGTTTCATTAGAACAACGAGGCTCGATCTTGGTAAAAAATTAAGAGCATGGTAAGAACTGGCATCAAAAATGCAATGCTCACTTATTTTTTAGCAAAACTCTGTTTAACTTTATTATTTGTGCAATCGAGACATTCGAAACCTTATTGTTCGCCCGGCCCTCTTTGGGCTCCATAGTTATTTTCCTCAATTTCGATGGCAGGCTACTCCAAACGTTGCTCAAGATCAATTGAAATTCTGTTGCGATTTACTCGGCTTGCCGTCCTGATACAACTTAGGTGTATTTGCAATACTTTAGGAGTTATTTCTTGCTATTGTTGCTTTCACGAGTACTTCAAAAAATAAGAATAGCTTAAGAACAATACTCAATAGAAGCTGAAATTCCCTAAGAAGTTTAACTTAAGGTTACCGTTCATGTTGGAACGGATCAAAGCTTCGAAATTGAGATTTTCGCAGATTATAAATATACATGAAATGAACTTCTATTTAAAAAAACTGTTCCTCAATACGTCGAGTAGTTTGCGAGATATGACGAACGAAAGTTTTTACCGGAAGCAAAATTGTATGACGCGCGGTTTACTTTAGGTGTGAATTTCTCGAGACATGTTTTAGCTCAAACTACGAATATGTAAAGGATCAATGTTCCCTCAATTTCAAGTGTCATGTCGTCAAATTTGGTAAGTTGATAAAATAATAGCCGAAGACGAAAACAGTCCTGGCGAATTTTGAAATTCCGCTTCAATTACTTTTTATGATTCAAACAGCGCAGTTTTGTATGCTGAAAATGGGGATTTTTCTTCAAATGCCTGCAGAAAATTAAATACGACTTCATTCAAAAATCGCCAGGACCGAATTAGAGTAAAAATTGTGCTAAATTTCACAAACTAACTAAATATGGTTGAAATTAAAACTGACAGGCACATTGACGTCTTGAAATTGAATAAAGAGTTTGAGGTATGATGCTCGCATTCGTTTACAATCTAACATTTTAAAATAAAATTTCACTATCACTAAGACAGTTTTATAAGCTTTCCATTGATATATAGGTTTGTGGGTGTCCGATGCGTATTAACGGAGCTATGCACGGAAAACCAAAAACACCGCTTAAGGTGAACGGTAACCTTAACTTAAAACAATGAGGCTCGGCCAAAATTAAGTGGTTCTTACAAAAATAAAAGCTTGTAGTGACTCGAAGTGGGGGCTCTTTTCGGAGGGGACGGCTGAACACTCCCATCCCCTCAACATCCCCTCTCCTTCCGCGGCCAAACCTCATAACAAACTCGCAACGCATTAGAATTTGGTTATCACGCCGCGCCCGCGCTGTCGGGGTGGAGCTGCGAGAGACTGGGGCAGTGCCTTCCTTCAGAACGCCTGGAGTTTTTTGCAGTTTGTTGCTTCCGAAAATAATTGAAGAACGATATTTTAAAACACTTGGGGAGAAGATGAGTCGTGCCCACATGCTCTATGATAACAAACCTTTGGAGTCTGTTCCAGTGACGGTAAGGAAATGGAAATCAAAGTGGAAACCAGACGAAATTTTTCGTTTTGAAGAGTAAGTTTGTAATGTTTGGGCTTTGATTTGAGTTGTTGTACCCGACGATAGTTTAATATTGGACTTTACAAGTGTATAAGGTTTGGAAAGCTGAAACCAGACGTATATCTTCAAATTATTCTTGAAAGTTGTTCTTTGAAGACAGCTTGATTAAGGAGACATTATCTATTCAATGTAGGGGAAAGGGTGTGCTTCTGGAGGGAAAACTACAAGATCGATCTCGATTCTCTATCACTGATGAACTCTCAGGGACAAATAAGGTAATGAAATTTCTTCGGTCTATAAATATGCAAGACTATTGATATTGTTTCTCTTAACTTTTTCAGCCCCAACAAGTTTATCTGTTTATAAATTCTCTTTACATTCACACAAAATAAGTTGTTTGGTAGCTAGAACAAAGCAATTTTAATATGATAATAAAAACAATGATAATAATAGTAATAGTAATAATAATAATAGTCAAATAAGATAATCTAAGATTTGTTAAACATCTAATGATAAAAATAAAGGAAAACAAGTTTTACACACAGTTTCGATGACTCCATGTTGTCATTTTCAAGTGAAAAGAGAATAAAATTTGGCAACTTAATAATACCATGCGAGGAAATATAACAAAAGTGTTCATGTAAATGGTAACAAATTTAAATATTAAATAGTTTTGGGCGAGTGGAGTCTGATTGTGTGTTCAAGCACAGCCTCTTCTTCTTTATGAACAAACATTTCATAAATCAGACAATTCTTTTAAAGAAGACTATAACGGAAAACTGGACTGCCTGATTTATGAAATATAATATTCATAGAGAAGAAAAGGCCATTCTTGAACACACAATCAGACTCCATGCATGCAAAACTTTTTAATATTCAAATTTGTCACTATTTATATGCACCCATTTAGGTTTTATCACCTCACATTGTATATATTAAGTTACTAAATTTTATTCTCTTTTCACTTGAAAATGATGACATGGAGCTAGTCATCGTAACATTGTGTAAGATCATTAAAAAGTTTAATTCTAAAACCAGCTAGCCATGGTTACCAGTATTTAATTCCAATAGGATTTAATGGAATGACCCTGGATTGATCTGTCGACAGAGATCTTTTCTTGAATCTAGATTGATTATACATGCATGTATTTTTATTGTTTTCAAATACAGCAACCCCTCCCAAGGAGGATTTTCAGCTGGATGGTGGTCAGCAAAACAATGCAAAAAAAAAAAAAAAATAGGGTAATATGGGTTAGGTTATATGTTATATTTTCCGGTACTAATATAATGGTGTTTTGGGATTTCACTTTTTAACTCATTCTACAAGCTCAAAGTTGACCATATAATTATAGTATTCATGAACCATACTTTAAATGCAATCTTTAATCTCGATGCATTAATGCTATCAATACTTAATTCCAGTGGCGCTATGTTGCACTACACATTGAAATCACAAGAGCATACAAGAGAAAGTTTGACAGCAGTGGAAAAGAAATTGAACCAAACTTTGGAGTCACTAAGAAAGTTGCAACTGGATACTTAATGTCGTCATACAGTGAGTAGAAAGCTAGAGATTGTAATCTACAAGAATAAGTCTGAAGTCTGTTGTAAACAGCACAAAAAAGATCTGCAGGTTGAAGTCATGACATTTGCAAATGTATACTGTCACTCTGTCTGAGTTTTTCCAGGATCACACATCTGCTTGAATCGTAATCCCAAACACCAGTATTGCTGTATATTAGCCAGTATGAAGTAAAATCAGGCTTGCAAGGTCCTTAGCTTTCTTTTCTTCGCTCTATAAATCAGTTTTGGGTTTAATTTTCTAAAATGCAGATTTTTATTCATTTGTTTAACATTGTTTCTTTGGTACAGTACAGTTGGACCCCGATAATTTGAACTATCAATGGTAATTCAAAGTCCCTGCTAATTTGAACAATTTTCCTTTTCCTTCAGGACTTGTTAACAGGGTTCAACTGTACTTGCAAACACCAATATCATTGTTGTTTTGGTCTGGCTACCACATGCACTGACTAAGATGTCTGTTATGACCTAAACAGACTCTCGGATCCAGAACATTACAAATCAAAATAAGTATTATAGAGTGAGATTTGGCCCAGAATATACTAGAGGTTCAAAGTCAAGCAATTAGTGCAGTCTGTCCTGCTTTTACTTGATTTTGATTTTGTCCCACAATCAGGTCTTAGGGGTTTGGTGTGCACCTGACATCACCACTTTAAGATTTGAAAAGTGCGTCTAGATAGTGATCACACTATTTTTCCTTCATGAAGGGAAAACAATAGCACTTGTCAAAACATCTAGCTTCTCACTGAGTTTTTCATGAGCTAATTGAGGGGCTAGTCAAACTCAGGTTGTCCAGTGTTAGTTACCTTTGGTTATTTGTATGCGACACATAACACATGTGACCTCACTCCAACACTGTCTTCATTAGTGTAATGAACAATGCACCTCCTAACTGAAAACAGAAAGAATAGAAAACACAATTATCACTTTTCAGTGGTGACTTTACCACAGTTGTCGTTTTTAGTTGTTTCCCATTTTTATTCTATTCAACATATTCTTTTAAAAGCTAATACCTCGTTCATACCAGACACTTAACATGATTATATTAAACGGGTTCGACTTTAAAATGTTGCTAGTATAACGTGTTCATACGTTTTTAAGGGTTCCGAATGGAACGTTTCAATGCCTTAACGATAAACTAACAGATTTACGCAGTTTTTAAGGCAGTTTGAGTATTGCAACTGTCAAATTAACTTCTAAATATGATTAACTGAAACCTGTTTAATGAATAGTGTGAACGTGGCTTAAGTCAGAAATTGTGTAATTTGGAGTAAACGTTTCAAGTTACAAGATAGTGTCTTGTTTACTGCTTAAGCCCGAGACACGCAACAGCGTACAAACACAACAAACTGTCAAGGGGAGAAAGTGACATAAAGACCAAAAATATTGGCATTTATGACATCATTATGAGGTATTAATGATGTCATGTACACGTCAGTTAAACAACATGTACTTCAAACTGATTACTTTAGGACCCTTTACTTGTCCACCAAATTTCATTCCAATTCATTGTCGGCGCCCGGTATGGTAAAAGAGTATTCCAATTAACGGATGGCGAAGTGCTTGTAATTGGTCAGCTTTCTACTGCTGATTGTACATGCAGAATGTTCATGCAGAAAACAAAACGTGGTATTTGTTTCTATTCATAAAAATCGGAGTTAATCCGCTTCATTATTCATCGCAGCTGCAACACTACTGTCACTGCTGGGAATATTGCTTATAGAGTGCATCGTCAACTTGTAAACTCTTAAGGTCTGCCACTGAAATGGAAGCAACAACACTAATGCTTGCAGAAACTCTCACCTAACTCTATTCATTTTGGATCACTTCTGTACGTGTACCCTCTCAGATCTTGTCGGTAACGTTGTCCTTGTTAGGGTTATTTTAAGTAATCAACGTGCTGATCACGGCCAAGTCCTTGGAAACGAATAACTGAGTTCGCCTTTCATGTTGAGGGCAATTGGTTCAGAACCGAGAAAAGTGCTTGAATACTTTATCATGTGAACAACCACCCGGCTCACAGGCTTGTTCCCTTTTTCCGCTCCAAAAATGAGAAAGATGAGGCTCTTTCAAAATCGTATCGTGTTTCTGACCAACGCAAAAGATTGCTCTACTGAAATCTTATCGTCTTTCTGACCAGCGAAAGAGATAGGCCCTGCCAAAGTCATGTCGTCTTCCTTTTTTGACATGCACAAAAGATAGCCTATGATTCCGATATCGTATCGTTTTTCTGTCCAGTGCAAAAGACAGGCTCTGCCAAAAATGTATCGTCTCTCTGACCAGCGCAAAAGATAGCCTCTCCCGAAATCAGTCGTATCGTCTTTATGACCAATGGGGAAAGATAGGCTATGCCGCAATCATGTGGTCTTTCTGTACAAATGTAGATTCAGGGCTCCGACTGATAGCAGGTCAGCTTTACTTGAGTGTATGACGGGACTATCCGGCTGTGGTTGATGTTATTTTTAAACAAAGGTGTCCATTCCATTCTGACCAATACGTAAGATAGGCTCTGCCAAAACTGCCCAATGCAAAAGATGGGATCTACGGAAACTCGTGTCGTATTTCTAACCAATGCAAAAGATATGCCCTCCTGAAATCGTGTCGTCTTTCTGACCAATGCGAAAGATAGGCTCTACTGAAATCATGTCGTCTTTCTGACCAATGCAAAAGATATAGGCTCTGCCGAAATCACGTGTTGTCTTTCTGAACAATGCGAAAGATAGGTTCTTCCGAAATCGTGTCATCTTTCTGACCAATGCGAAAGATAGGCTCTCCCAAAGTCGTGTCGTCTTTCTGACTAATGCGAAAGATAGGCTCTGCCGAAATCGTGTCGTCTTTCTCACCAGTGCGAAAAATAGGCTCTGCCGAAATCTTGTCGTCTCTCTGACCAATGCGAAAGATAGGCTCTGCCGAAGTCGTGTCGTCTTTTCGACCAATGCGAAAGGTAGGCTCTGCCGAAATCGTGTTGTCTTTCTGACCAATGCGAAAGATAGGCTCTGCCGAAATCGTGTCGTCTTTCCGACCAATGCGAAAGATAGGCTCTCGCTCTACCCAACCTGGTTTTTGGGCTTCTCACGGTACAAACAACTCAACAACAAGTCGAAATTTTTTGTCATCTCACCAGTCCTAACCCTGGTCGTAAACAACGACTGGTGCCTAAGATATATAAATTTCGGGATTTTTCATCTACTAGATTTTTATGGAATAATTAGCAATTATTCCACGAACGCGCGTTGGATATGATCTTTTAGATAGCGGACGAGGTGCGAAGCACCGAGTTGGCTATCATAAGCTCATATCCAACAAGCCTGAGTGGAATAATTGTTTTATTAAATACCAAACATTGGATTAAAATATCTCGAATTCTGTTTTCTACCGAGTCGAGTTTTCGGCCATTTTAAGGGGAGATTTTCCGTGATAAAATTTTCAGTTTCCATATTTGGACATATTGCAGTATAAAGGATTTATACCGTGAGTAGAGAGGCAATCAGATTACCGGAATTTCAATATCCAGTGCTCGGTATTTAATAAATAATTTTATGCAGTACGGTCAAAGTTAATAGAGTTTATGGATACCAGCTGCCCTTGTACCCTAGTAACGATAGTTTCTATCTTGACTCCAATTGACAGAGACCTGTGCCGCTGGGGATACTGATAAACTCTCGCCTGATCAAGTCAAGCAGTTAACCAGAATACCCAACATTGAAGAACTGACGGAGGAAAAGACCCAGAACTTTAAAAATTGTGTAGCATTTTGGTGTGAAGAAAAAGACTTGGACTGTATAGAGCTCTTTCCTGGCGACCATCTGCGGCTCAAGACAAAAGGGAGTGGGCCACTTATTGGTAAAATGTTATTTTAATTTGCTTGTCAATAATGTTTCGAGTCAAATGGAATTGTGTTTGGTCTTCGATTTGTTTGTCAGTGGATCAGTGTTAACTGAGTCGGATGACTCAGTTAATGCTGAATCTAACCATCTACAAACAACGCAAATTGCATTGCTAGTGACATTCTAAATGTTGAAGTGACCTAGCTCGTTTAATGTTATAAACTTGTTATTTAAATCGAGAGGATTATATTGGTCGAAAATGAAAGTCGAGCGTAACACGAACTGTTAAGAATTGAATGTATTGTTACGTTGGACAAAGCTGTTCAACCTTATTGGCAGCTATTCCTGCCAAGTTTAATAGAAAAAAATGCAACTGAGTTATATACCTCGCACATTTCATTACAGTTTGACCCCGTTAATTCGAAGTCCCTGTAATGTGTATCCAGCATTGTATTTATCTAAGGCTTCAAATGCGTTTTTAAGAGAGGAAAAGCTCCCATCGAGTATTAGAATAGTATCATCCACGTATTGACTGAACTTACACTCGACTCCAAGTATGTCAATACCTCGTATCGAGTGATCCCTTCTGATCGCCGATCCCAGAACCTCCGCGCAGACTATAAATTAATAGGGGGACAGAGGGCACCCCTGCCGAACACCTCGGTTAATTGAAAAGAAACCGGACGACCATCCTTTGTATTTATATCCAAAATCTTGCTGTAAAACTGTAAAACAAATTGAACGCTAATAAAGAATTAACAGCAAAAAATAAATAAATAAAAATTTAAAAAAATTAAAAAAAACAACCAAACAAAAAATTCGAAGTCCCAAGGGGAAAGGAAAATTGTTTGAGTTAACGGGAGTTCGAATTAACAAGATAGAAATCAGTAATAAGGCACTCCAAGGTAAATAAATATTGCTTCGAATTAGAGGGGACTGAAAATTTTATTCTTTTTCTGAAATAGTTGGAAATAGTTGGAATAGGGTCAATCGAACACATCCTTATTTAACATCAATTCAGCTAAAACTGTACTGAATGGAAACTCCTAGATCAAACCTGTAGATAGTCTTTTTTTGTTCTTTAACGTGAGAACTGTAACGTTTGTTTGCGAGAAAAGCGAGAACATGTAGTTTTTCCGATGGACTCTCAGAGGGTTTGTATGAGTGCATTTGAATGTTTCTCCAGACGACCTTACACTTGTTACTTAATATGTCATAGTCATAATAATGGCTGCCAAGATTTTAGCCCTTATTGTTATTGTCGGTAGCTACTGCGGTACTCAATCCTAAATATTTGCACAGATTAAAATTTAACTTTGTTTTCTGTTTATTTATCTATTTATTTATTTATATCATATTTATGTCAACACACTTTGCAGCACCGGGTGCAAATAAAGGTCTTGTCTTGTTTATAGCCACGGCTTTAGAAGCTAAGTTGGCACAGTAGAATCAAGCCAAGGCCTTGAGGTTGCTTTTTGGCATCTGCTTCGGGCAGGACGTTTTGCACTAGCTATGCAAATTCTGAGTACTCCAGACTAGAAAGCAATAAGCTCGATGTTAAGTTTAAATGAGCAAAGAGCGAATAAGGTTGCATTGGTGTGTTATTTGACGCAAGTTTGCATATTGTATGCAAATTTATTCCGTTCAACAGAATTTATCACCAAGGTGGACGATGAGAGTTCGACAGTGTCAAACTACACGGGTGGCGAGCCAACGGGAGCGTCTTGGACTGAGAAGGTCATGTCATTCAAGGGCAGCCAGCCCTTGCCTCAGGACCAACAGGAAGGGGTAGACGAGGAAGAATGGGTAAGTACACGGGGTGACTTTCACGGTGGGAAGAAAATCGAATCTGCTTCTTGCCCTATTGGGTCCCTGTGTCAGCTAGTTACTTTGTGTGTATTGTGTTTTGAGTAGCAGGTCCTTCTTTACAATTTTCTTTTTAATGATCTTCTTTAAATTGATTGGTAAGAAATTTCGTTCTTGATTCTGTCCAGAATTCCCTTCTTCCTTCCACTCTTCCTCTACTACAAGAGGGAGAAGATCGCTGCGTTGCAATGTGTATCCCAGCCAAGCTTTTTGCCTCTTGTCAATGGTAGATATTATTGACTTGTCTTCTTTAACACGCTGAAGTACCTCATCGTTACTGACTTTGTCTGACCAGGAGATGTTCAGGATCTTTCTCCAAAGCCACATTTCGAAGCTTTCCAACCATCGTTAGTTAGAGATCTAGTTACTTTACCTCCTCGCACCAACTTCCGCGCGCCGGCTTTGGAATTTCTTTCCGCGGCTCGAAGAACTCATGAAGAAAAACAGGGACTACAGTCTACTTTACCTGCAGAAAATAGATAAGTCCTAGACAATATATCTTGGAGATTTTTCTGGTTATCAAATCGAGGTTGAAAACTAGAGTAAATCTCAAATTATCTGGTTTCTGTTTTTACCGGCGTTTGAACGTTTTTCTTATTTTGTTTGTGTATTGAAATCAAAACCACTAATCAATCACAACGATGTACTAAGTTTTCAAATGTTTCAGTTTGCAAAATCCTGCATTTACAAATGTCTCCGTTTTCATTGAAATTTTTTCGTTTTCCATCTTTTTGTTTTTGACAAGAAGTCAGCGATTTTGATGTGTTTTCAAACGAAAATACGGATTGAAGTGCACGGAGTTCAAGATATTTGGCAAAGTCGTCAGTTGTCGTTCCTTAAGTGCACATGTAAATGAACTCGGCAATCCGAAGTCTATGAGCAGTCACCCTTCTTTTCCCTCCTCGTTCGATCCTTGTGGTAAATTTTTGATTCTTGTCCAGTGCTAGATCAAATCTGCATAAATTGCTTTATTTAATGTCCGATTAGTGCTAATCCTGGGTTAACGACACAAATTTTGTTAGGATGTTCTATTATTAGAGATATATTAATAAGGATAAGTACTACTTTGACTTTGCTCAAAGGGGCCCAGTTGTTCATTACTGCATTAACATTCTGTGGAACATATGTAAAGTAGCTTTTAGCTAAGTATGTCTCTCCACATTAAATGTATGAGTGTATTGTATTGTACAGCACTTGGAATGATTACGAGCTTTACTTGTTTTTTTTTTCTTGCAGGATGATTAATGACAAACAACTGCTACAGTACATCAGAAAACTGGAGCTAGACTGTTTTTAAACCAAGATATTTTTTACAAATGGTAAAAACAAAGTGGAAAATAACTTTAAAAGTTAACATAATGTCTATGTGTGTATACTTTAAAGGATATCGAGTTGATAAAAACAGTTTCGTTCAATCAAAGTGAACAGCTATAAAAATTGATAATATAAAACAATAATTGATACTTCTACAAATAGATAATGAAACCAAACTCAAATCTAGTGCCATACTTCAATGAATACTCACACAACTAAATTATAGTAAAAAAGCTATTTCTACTATTGAATGCCATTTTTAAACCCCCGACTAGTGACGAATAATTGAGGTTAAGTAGTGATCTTCAGTAATCATAAATTAAATCAATCAAAATCAAATAAAGCATCTAAGCTTCCATGAACAAGCTGTCAGCCAAAGCCACCACATTCACTTACGTTGAGTCTGCTGGATCTCTTGGAGTCAAAAGTAGTGATGCTAGAACCGAATTTGGAAGTTTCTTTCTTTTTGAACAACGTCCGACGGCTTTGGCCGAAACACCTTGCATAACATGCTACACTTCCCCGTCAGCCATAGCCACAGGCAGGCTCCGCGCCCCACTCCCCTTGTTACAATGTCAGCGAAAGTAAGTCAATCTGACCACAATCGTTCGTGCAATACAGTACACATTTGGAAGCTACAAATGATATTTTTGATTCTGAAGTTTTAAAATGTTTTCACCTCACTCCTTTTGACTGTAAAGGTGAAGGAATTAGTTTAGTTACAACAGAAACCATTAGCCTAACACGTCATGCATGAGATTTCACAAAGGAAGAAGGGAAGAAAGAAGAATACATTAGATGAAGAGGTAATAAGGAAGGAAGGAAGGAAAGAAGAGAAGAAAAAAGGAACGAAAGAACGAACGAACGAAAGAAAGAATGAAAATCAATCAAAATCAAATAAAGTATTGTAGCTTCCATGAACAAGTTGTCAGCCAAAACCACCATATTCACCTAAAACTGAGTCTCCCAGATTTCTTAGAGTCAAAAGATGTGATGCTAGAACAGGATTTGGAATTTTCTTTCTTATTGAAAAACATCCAAAAAGCACAAAGAACAAAGCTTTTTTAGTGTACAAACTTCCGTGGTGGTTTTCGAATCATACTCGTACAGATGACGACCAGCTAAGATGACAAAAAACACAGCAACATACTTGATTAACACTAAAATCATTTACTAAGTATACCCGCCTTACGGCACTTTACAATTGGCACTTTCAATGAAGACAGTATTATGTATGTCCATGGCACTCAGTCTGCCAGACACCAAGAGGTAATTTAAAGACATTACAAATCGATATTTTCATGATATACCGCCAGAGAGCCGTGGTTGTGAGTGATACCATACTCCCATTTGTCGAAACCGTCAATTTGGAGAGGCTCCTTGAGAGCGTCTTCCAACATTTTGGGTATGATGTAACTGGGGGCATCAGGGCCGTATTGAGCTTTAGCCTTCTCGTATGCCTGCTGTACCAAACCGTGAAGTTCCAATGGTGCCTATTGGAGGCAGATAATTCATTTACGCAGTTTAACTGCAGATGCTGAAACACTACTAATGAGCTACCAACATTGCTGATACCATCATTATCATTATCACTTCGAATACCACTACCAGTGCCGTTACCATTACTTTCACCAACACCACCATCAATGCCAATACCAATGCCAATATCTCCATCACTGCCAAAATCACTATCACTATCAATAACACCTTCACTGCCAATATCACCTTCACTACCAATAATATCATCACTACTAACATCTTCACTACCAACATAACCATCACTACAAATGTCGCCATCACTACCAACATTACCATCACCACCAATATCGCCATCACTACCAATATCACCATCAATAACACAATCGCTACCAATTTCTCCATTCCCTTTACTAAATACCTTCTGTTACTACGTTTATTAACATAAACACTTAAATATAGCTGTTATTATTTTCATCATCAGTATAAGGCACATATATTATAACAATAAGGTTAAAGGCATCCAAGACTCAAAATGTTTTTTAGCAAAAAAGCTTGAGATACTTTGTAAAGCGTCTTCGCGTCCGTTACAAGTTGTGCACATTTAAACTTTACCTACCCCAACTTTTCTGGCAATCTCATATCCTAGACTTAGATCTTTGCACATTAGCTCCGTGTTAAAGTCGGGATCATATTTCTTGTTGAATACGAGTGGAACACCAGTCTCCCATGCAAAGCTGTTCCCAGATGATGAACGCATTGCATCCCAGAACGTTCTAAGGGGTATTCCTGCCTTCTTCGCCATAACTAGACCTTCGCCAGCAGCCATTAAGATAACGCCGATCATCATGTTTGAAATAACCTCGAAAACAAAATAGACAATTTTACTAACTCTTTTAAATGTTACGGGTTGTGTGGAGTATAGGTATTGAACGGTAAATATTGAGATGAAGTGGAGGTATGGGCTTGGGAATGGTAAAAGAGGAAGGGTGGTGTCGTGGTATGGGTTTGGGAATGGTAAGGGGGAAGGGTGGTGTGGTGATATGGGTTTCGAAATGGTAAGGGAAGGGTGGTGTGGTACATGGGTTTGGGAATGGTAAGGGGGGGTGGTGTCGTGGTATGGGTTTGGGAATGGTAAAAAGGGGAAGAGAGGTGTGGTGTATGGGTTTGGGAATGGTAAGACGGAAGGGTGGTGTGGTGATATGGGTTTGAAAATGGTAAGGGGGAAGGGTGTTGTGGTGTATTGGTTTGAAAATAATAAAAAGGAGGAAGAGTGGTGTGGTTAGGCCTTGGCGGATTGTGCTAGCATAATTTTTGGCATAATAGGAGGAAAAAGCATAATTTCTAAAACGAGCACTGCCACGGCATAAATAGCAAATTTTAGCACTTTTTGGAGCATAAATTCATAAAATTTAGTAAATATGGTGTATTTTCTACATAAATAAATTAAATTTAAAACTACTATTGATCTTGTTCGCTATAGTTTGAGTTGGTTTAAATCAAGAGAGAACTATATTCTTTTGGTTTAGTCAGTATCTACAAATGTGATCGTTAAGTCGTTGAATGCATTTCACGAATGGTTCAGAGATGCGAGCAGCTGATTTGGGCAGCTGAGGGCCGAGACAAACTGCCATAAAACGTTAAACACAATTAAATTTACAACAGCAGTTTGTTGAAAAACATCATAATGTGGTGTCGTTATTGTGCGCCTATATGCACAGAATCTACGTCATTTTGTGAGCATAATTTCGGAAATCAGGAGCATAGTTTGAGAATTCTGGCAAAATTTTGGCATAATTTGGCAAAATTTCGAGCACTGCTAGTAGCATAGTATGCCACTTTTAGGAGTAAAATCCGCCAAGGCCTAGTTGTGGTGTATTGGTTTCGGAATGGTAAAAGGGGGAGGGTAGTGTGGTGTATGGGTTTGAGAATGGTAAGGAGGAAGGGTGGGGGGGGTATGGGTTTGGATTTTTACGGGGAGAAAGGTGTTGCAGAAGTGAGAGTGGGTAAAATGGGGGGGAGAAGAGGCATTAAGGGGGGGGGGGGCTGTGGACACTAAACTGATACTTCTTTGATGTGTAGCTTGTGGTTTGCAAAACGTACAAACTAACCTCTTTTCCCACCGTAAAAATATTTCCATGTGTATGTTTTCAAAGGGTTTTCTCGTTCACCGACATTCATAATCATACTCTATGCTTGCCCCCTATTTCACATAGTTAACCAATGTTCTATGAATACGTTGAATAACCTCGTTTACAGGTAACTGGTAGACAAAAAAATATTTGATCAAAAATCAAAGTAGATAAATAGAAAGCATATCCTAAGACCCTGCATTGACGGCAAACCTGGCATCTTAAAGTGTCTGGTTACCTTGACAACTTGAGCATTACCAAGCGATCCGAGATAAAGGACTGAGGTGCAACTGGCCTGGATTATTGGCGTCACTTTGTCAGCTGCCTGTTTATCACCGGCTAAAAATGACGTAAACTGTCCTCTTTTCAGCCCATTGACACCGCCTGTTACGGGGGCCTCCAGAAGAACGGCTCCAGCTTCCAAACACTGTTGCGCAAAAGCCTGGGTAGGAAAATGGACCTTTTTCATTGTTACGTTATAGAAGAGCGCCACAAAAAAATTTCCAGCATGGCCTGGTTGTTCCAAGGTCGATTGGCACTATTCCTAAGCTGTGTAGCAAGCGTTTCTGTGGGTTCTCAGAGCAGAGAAGGACCAAAGATAAGAATTTTGATATATTTGACGGGCGAGGAATAAGAGCGAGAAAAAATGAAGCAAAGTGGAAGGTATTTTGAGCAAATTTTCCCCTTCCCCCCGCGCTCGATTCTTTTGCTTGCTTCCATTTCTCGCGCGGCTTGATTATCGTAATTGTCTTTCTAGCGTTAATACACATCGGACACCCTTAACCTAAATACCATTGGAAAGCTTATGCAGTTATCAAAATGAATGTGAAAAGTTTGTTTAAAATTGTTCGTTTGCAAACGAAAGCGAGCATGGATTCAAACTAACCATGCAAAATACAAAGGACCAATACTCCATTTAATTTTTGTCCTCACGCCGTCCACTTTGAAATTTATAGTCGGAGATGTAAACTGTGCTTGGGAACTTCGAAACTCCGCTTCAATTAAAATTTATGACTCAAGCACGGCAGTTTTGTACACTGAAATGGGGGAGATGTCTTCAAATGTCTTCAGAAAATTAGTGACGCGTATAGTTAAAAAATCCCCAGCACGTAATAAGAGCGAAAATAACTAACAAACAAAATACGAATGGCGGAAACAGAAACTGCCGACCCTATTGTCGTCTTAAAGTGAAAAAGCTTAAATTATGATGCTCGCATTCGTTTTCGCTATCATCTACTAAGATAACTTTATAAGCTTTCCATTTATGTGTAAGTTGTGGGTGTCCGATGTGTGTTAACAATGTTACATACGGAAAACTGAAAACACCACTCAAGGTGAACGGTAATCTTTTAAGGTAGTTGAAATGCAGACTAGGTGCTTTTTCGCTCAATATCTCAAACTCATACCAAGTTTGTAATCAGCCGAGATACCGAGTAAAAATCTCCAAAGTCTTTTTACTAATTCACCTGTGTTTGTTCGTGGTTTGTGGTTGAATGGTCGACCCAAATTTTTCCTGCGAACAACCCAGCTAGTATCCCATCAGAACCTTCGAACGCTACTTTTATGTGCTCTGGTTTGGGTAGCGCTGTTGGGGGAACACGTGTACACAGATGTTTATTCACACATCTTCGTTTTGCAAAAACCTCACTCAAAACAGGGGCCATTTTAGTATTTGTTTGTCTGCATTCAGTTTAGCCTCCTTCTTTAGTTAAAAGATCAAAAAAGTTTGTTACCCAAAGCGTGGTAAGGAAAGTTAACCCTTTCCACCTTGGAGGGAGGGGAGGTGGAAAGTGTCCTTGTCGATTTCAACTTTCGAGAACTTCCTTATTATTAAAGTAAGACCAACCAAATTTGGCCACTTTTACTAAAATTTATTTGAAAACAAGTTTCTGGAAAAATTTTGCCTCAAGATTATCACATGTTGCCATGGCAACACCATTTTTTGACACCATGTTTATTCAAATTTTGACTTTTTTAGTATTTTTTCCATTAATTCACAAAATCATTTAAAAGGGTGCTAATTATTAGTCTCAAAGGCAAATAATCAATATTCCCTGTAAAATAATTTATGATATACGTGACTTGTGACGTCATAGGTATTGCACAATATCATTTTCTTAAATCCAAGGTGGCGGCCGTGTACTTTACACTTTGTCAAAACTGAAAGTTTTTCTTGGTCAATTTGCATTTGAAAACGTTGAAGACGGAACTGAAACGGTTTTGGATACACTATAAGCGTTAAATACCAGGAATTTGAGTAAAATTTGACAGCTATAGTTTAAGAGCTAATGTAAGGTTTGAACATCAAACTTTCGCTGAAAATAATAGTTTTAGAGTTATGGGCCGCGGGCTCGGGGGGGGGGGGG
>JAOBRG010222319.1:1994-13955 GCA_027574985.1 Umimayanthus nakama | reverse complement strand
GACAAGGACAAGACAAGGACAAGACAAGGACAAGACAAGGACAAGACGAAGACAAGACAAGGACAAGACGAAGACAAGACGAAGACTAAGACAAGACAAGACAAGGACAAGGACAAGACAAGGATAAGACGAGGACAAGGCAATCAAAGAAAAGGACAAGACAAGAACAAGACGAGAACAAGACAAGGACAAGACAAGGACAAAACGAAGACAAGACAAGGATCATAACAAGAACAAGGATCGATAAAGATAAGGATGAGAAGAATAACAAGCCAAAAGGACAAAAACGTTGACGAGAAAAAAGTCACATGTACATACAACGGCAAGAATAAGTTTGAATTGTATAACTCCGCTAAAACTTTTTAGTTTTACCAAAAACAAGCAAAACATGCACTAACCACAAGTCACTTTTAATTGACTTAAAAGTTGTTGTTTCAATTGTTTTTTCGACTCATAAGCTCTCGCCCTCCTCCCCCCTTCCTCCCACCCCACCTTCCTAGTATTTATTCGTCCTTACCTAACCCAGGAATCTTTTCGCACAGAAACTTCATTCGTTCCTCGCAGCTGCTGTGATTCAACTTTTCTTGATCCGTGACATAAAAACAAACTTTTTTGGCAATTTTATTTTCCTCTTTATTAGAAAGTGTCAAAGTACGGTCGGGAGTCGAAGCTGCTTTATCTTTGTCCCATTGCCATTGGCCGAAGCGACCTGGCGTAAAGCTGAGCGCTGTCCAGTATTTGTATTTGCGAGCCGCCGAACCGTGGTCTTTTTCAATTGCACTCTGTGCATTCACAAGTTGGCTTTTCGCTGATATCCGAGCAAGACGGAATGTCCCTTTCGGGCCTTTTCTATGACACTCCCTTACTGCCAGTTCGTTTTCGTGGTATGTGTTGCCCACCCAGAATATTTTCGACGCTTCCACCACACCTGCAGTCAGTATCAAGGATATTATGGGTTGTAAAGGGATCACTTGGCGCACGTGAGATCTTAACCAAGCACGCTGGCGTACCCGTAGTTACATTTTTTGAAAGTAATAAGTTAAGATTGCTTTTGGACATTTCAGAAGTTGTCTTTGTTAGTTTGTTAGTATTTATTTATTTACTTTCTTATTTATTTATTTAATTTTTTGTTTGTTTAGAAATTTCCATCCAGCTCTTAAAAAACATCAACAACTAACAGAAAAAAATCTCCAAGAAAAAACAAGATGAAAGTTAAAAAGTAGTGCTCATGAGTATGGTGGCCCATCAATAGCTCGCCATTTTATGGGAAGAAAAGTTGCTTTGTCACTGCAAAACTGTTATGTGTTTTTTTAAATAAAAGAGAAAAGAATTACTCTGTTTAATTCTACTATTACACTTTTATGCATTGCCGGGAGAGGAAACTTTATCATTTAACTTGTTTCCATGGCAATGCTTCAGATCAAATACAACCATTTTCTATTTTGCGAAAAAGAAGAACCTGCTTATTTTAAAAATTATAAATTAAACTGCACACATACTAAGAAAAAGGCGGCATTTTGTGACATGAATTTCTCTTCAAGTTGACAGACAGTTTAGGATTTTTTTACAAAGTTAAAATTCATGAATATCTGAGCCGTCACACCGCCAATCATGTAGTCAAAACATTTTATGTTCTTGATCGAAACTAATTCAGGTGTGCATTGCAAACAAAACGCGTTCTGTTTTAGTTTTTCTTAAAATCAACAAAAAAAAAACTAATACCTGATGTAGTGAGATTTCAATCGTGCATTTTTTGTACCTTAGGCGCAACCGTACATCTAACTAAAAAGCCTAGAACACTCTCGAAGAGTTTTGTATTTTGTCAAATTGCGTGTATTTTTCTATAAACACTGAATAAAGTCGTAATGACAATTTTCTAAAAGATATGGGCCATGTTTTAGCTGTGCGTCTATCGAGTTGTGGGCCATGAGCTTGGGAAGCTGGGAGAGCACTCGGTTTCGCCTCGTACCACTCAAGCGCTTCTCTCGTGCCGTGCCTTTTCATCAGCAGTAACTGTATAGGATCGGGGCATCGCACAAAAATTTTTGACTATTAAGAGTTTTTGAAAGAAAGCCTTGGAAAACTACGAATCAGTCGCATTATGAAAACTTTTTCAGTGTACAGTAATCGCAACTGAAAGTCTTAGCCTTTTAAAAAGAACTGCTCTGTAAATCAATATTGCTGGCTGTGGTTCAGAAAACTGAACTTTGAAATTTGTAATGCAAAAAGATTTTCCTTGGCATCGTTAACGGGGGAGTACCTTTCGGGGAAAGGAGGGACGTTTTTGCTTAAAACTTACCATATTTTCTTTAATATAGAAGAAAAATTGAAAGTTTAAGAATAAACCTCTTCAACTTTCCGGACTTTCTGAAATTGGTTCACAAGAAACATGGGAAATTTTTCATTGGCCTTATTGACTTACATCCAATATTGCTTGACTGTCAAGGATAAACCAAATTTTCCATTGTGGGTTGAATAATAGGCAAAGAATATCGGCGGAACAAGTTCTGTTTACTTTTAGTCAATTTAACATATGGCAGATAAATTGGAAACACATGTATGGTAAACCTTTGTAAGATTTCAATCATATTTGGTCAAATAGCTCAAAACGAATTTATTATATTTTACTGAGCTTAAAGTGCGGAAGACTGGGCTACTTCAGTTGCTTTTTAAAAATATCTATAATCATTTTTTACTTTGGCATACAGTTTGAGTTAATAACATATAGTTTAGAAAAGCACTGACTTAGTGTAACAAAAATCTTTTAACTATTCAAAGTTGTAACTGTTTATATAACAATTCGGTAATTTTGTCATAGAAACTATACTTTTTGTTGAATTAATTATATAAAGATAGCTTCATTTTTCAAAACATTTAAGAGACAACTATCGGCTATACACGCTTTTTTCTTTTTTATAAGAACCAGTAAATTTCGGGTCAGGCTGGGCTGTTCTGAATTTTTCGGCGATTTCAGCCTCAAATTGTTCTTAAAGTGTTCTTATTTCCTGATATTTTTAAAAGTGAACTGGTTGCCCGGAAAAATACATGTAAAATTGCACTAAGAAGTATGTGTTTGAAACTGTCAAAACAGCGTTCGCAAGCGTGACGGGCTTGCTTATAACTCTTCCAGCGCCCGATGGCGATGACCAAGCTAAATTCTGACAAGTTTTGTGTTAATTTACATCTCAATCTGTGTACATGAAACAACTAAGTTTCTTAAATTTTTCTGATCAAAATTTCAGCGTGGTGATTGTTCTTAGCTTGTTCTTAAATTTTGGGCAAATCTCAGCCTGGGTGTTCTTATAAAGTTTGTTCTCTATAATATAAAAAAAGCGTGTATTTGTCGGCCTTTGTCAACTCTTGTAATCCCGTGCCAACTTAGCACGGCCACAAAAACACCCAAAAGTATTAAGTGAACGTCCATTTAACTGAATCAAAAATAGTGATTATCATAAAAAAATTTTAATTTCTTGAAAGTTGAAAACTTTCCGATTTAGAATTAAGCGCCACCTACAGGTTTCAAAATTGTAGTGTCGCGCCAAAACGGAAAACGTTCATTTAAAAATTAGCTCCTACGGCTGTGTGTGCAAAAGTTTTTGATAAATTAATGAAGAAGGCTCACCGACAAACTTATGTGTAAACTGCAATTGAGTACTGAAAGTAAGGAGTATTTGAGGTTCTTTCAAGTTGGCATGGTAACCAAAACTGTGTGATTTGCTACCTAAATATTCAAATGAGTTCCGGGATCCAAGAAAAGCTAAATACCTTTTTTATTTTTAAAGTGCAGAACTAGTAAAAAGTTTTAATAAAAGTTACCTGCCATTTTTCGTAATGAAGTGAGACTGTTTTAAATATTTTACGTAGTTTTTTATATTTCCTTTCCGTTTTTTGTTAAATTTGTAATTCTGTAAATATTTTGTAAAACCCCCTTGAGTTTTTCACTTCATCTGAAATGAAAAAATGTTTCGAACCACCTTAAATTGTGAATCTTTATTCCATCTTTACTTGAGTACAGTTGTATACCGAGGTAAAGTCAAGAACCCAGTAGGAATGACTGACACGCAAATACATTTAAAATTTTACAAGAACGTCTCTATTTTTGGCTGACAATCGAATGTTCTTATTTGTTTCCAGGGTCAAGCCACAACTGAGGTAAAAAAGTTCCGGGATTGATGTTTTTGAATCAAACGCAATTTCGGCCTTTTTCAGCCTCATTGTTAGTTCCGACAAATAAATGGTTTAACAATTGAACAGAGCTTCAATCAAAAAAGAACTAAACCGAATGTCTTTAAAGAGCTTGAAACAATAAACTAATTTTTAGTTTTGTCGGCTACTGAACATATATTGACAGTTACTGAAAATAGAACGGAAGCTGTGCTTTTTTTAAAATTGAACATAGAACAACTAAATTTGAGTTACATTGTTATTAACTGCAAGCAAATACTTTTTATTGATGAAAATGTTCTTGGTTAAGTGGCGGAACCATTTAACAATTATTTGATGTCTGATTTTTTTTGTTCCTGCTTGCGGCTGGAAACCGTCTTGATATTTGCTTTTTCAAAACAAACAACACGTTTGCAAAATAATAATTCTATAATCCAAACATGTACGCAATAATCGAGAAAGGCTAAATTCGGTGAGGTTATATTTTCACAGTCCAAAGAAATCGAAATCTCTAGAAAGAAACAACATGATAACTGTTCTGGTTCTCAATACATGTTGGTCTCAACTCCAATTGTGTCTTTCTTGTTTCTATTTGAGTAGCTGAGAAATTGCGACACTAACTTGTTGTTTTTGTTAAAGAGCAAGAGAATGTGAGGCTGGAAAATGAAGGCCAAGAACTTTTATTTTGGTTACTGCACAGGCTTATTGCAATAGCTTCGTGTGTGCGGGGTTGTTGCAGTTGGTAAGATCTCTGACTACCAACTAGAAGGTCCCGTGTTCAATCTCCAGCTTGGTCGAGGGCTGAACTTTGGGTATCTTCTTTCGCCACACCGTCCGTGAACAGGGACGTCAAGTCATTTATCTACTCTCTCGACGTTGTATCGGGGGACTTAAAAGAACCCACACACCTCCTCTACAAAGGGCCTGCCGTAGTTTGTGGAAACCTGTAGCAGTACTAGTGTCCCTCTCCCATCAGTGAAAAAGCGTGTAAATAAACAAAAAAAATAACTTGTTTCTTGGCTAATGTCCGTCATTGTACAAGTTTGTTTTCAAATCGTCTTTTGTTATTATATATTTTTTCTTGCCAACCATTGTAGTGGTTAATTTTAAAGCCTAACTTCTTTTCGGGTTGGTTTGTGCGAATGCAAAAATAACAAATTAAGATAAATATACACCTAATATTGACAACTGTGTCGAAGAACGCTTTAAGAATATTTGAGGCTGAAATCCTCAAAATATTTTAGAACATCCAACATCAGCTCAAAAATTTGATGTCTTCCAAAGAAATGAAGTTTGCGCAGCGTTTCAGTTTTACATCCGGCAGCTGAGGACATTTCGGAATTGTTCGATATTGATTGATAAAGCACTGCTACAATTCTCTCGGTAAATTCAGTTTTCGATTAAATTTCAAGCCTTGGCAAACATCTTGACAAGTATTGTAGTAACCAGCTGCATTTAATACAGTGCATGTAAGGATTTGGGATATTTAAACATTTTTTTTATTTTTAGGTCATATAGGAATAATCACAAGGCGGACAGATCAAAAATAGAATGCTAGGTAGTCACAAAAATAGGTATTAAGTTATCGACTGATGAGAAGATTACGTTTCCAAACCCGTCTTAAGCTAACAAGAATACTGCAGCTACACAATCAACCGCCGCGATCATTAGCAACCGCGCTACATTAGAATGCATGTGCTAAGCTGAGTTAGATATATAAGAGTATAATTGATATTTCCCTGCTCAAAACCCAATGCTGAATTTTTAAAAACACAGCTAATGTTATGCCCTGCGGCCATTTCTCTTTTGAGTGTTTTATTCGAAAATTCCATACTCAAAATAAGATACAACTTTTTGCGGTATGACGTGACAAATTCCATGGCAAGGATAAGCTTCGTAATAGCCCTTGTGCGTTTGCACATGGCTGAATTTTTGCGTTGCTACAAAGATATTGCCAACTAGGAATTGAACAGATACTAAACAAGACGTAGAGATAATGTTTAATAAACGTGAAAGATGTAGAAACAAAAAACTGACACAAAGATAGCGTGATCAAACGGTGCCGAATCTCACTGGTCGCAAGAATTAAATTAAGAAAGCGAAGAACATTAAAGCAGCACTCACCACTCAATATTAAAAGCAGAACCATTAGAGGAAGTGCAGCCAAGTTACTTCGATGCCTTCGAGATTTCATTTCTCCAGGACAACTTACTTCTCAAAAATGAACGAGCTGCCAATTGTCAGTCAGTCGTACGGTGTAATTACTTGTGGCAGAGGGCTTGTACAATTGCTTGTAAACGATTTCACAATTTGGGCTTTGATGACGTGGTAGGTGGTTTGTTTATCCTAGTTTCATTATGTCAGACGGGTGTGACATTTCCATTCAAAACACAGTCAGCGAGTTAAGTATAAGAAAAAGACTGTCACCAACTGTTTGTCCTCATGCCTTGATATTTTCAAGTGTTACATTTAATAAATTCAGTTCTGACACAGAACCTTGTACAAGACAAATAGAAGGTCATGAATTTTTCAAGCTGTGATAGGAAGTAAAACTATGGCTACAGTCAACTCTCTGAAAATTTTCCCGTTTCACGTTTCTGTAGCTATTGATAATTCCAAGGGCAATACCAAACCGAATCTTCCGTTGCCGCGGCAGCACTCGCTCATTCAATTTTTTAATAAAGGTTTTGGAACATACTCGGGTGACGCATGCGTCGTAAACACTTTGATTGCTTTCCAACCGAATGCGATTTCAGTTCCTTTCCACCAAACAATATCACAATATCGTGAAGTACCACCGCCATGTCTCAGCAGGCCACATGGGCTTTTCTCCATAATCTCTTCCTGGTTGCCATTGCAAAAGGTACGCCCTGTTTTCAAGTACTGGACGGCGCTCAGCTTAGTCGTCCAAGTTAACTATTTACCGAAAAAACTGCAGAGAAAAATTTCAGCTTTATTTTGTTTAGTTATTTGATCGCCTTGTGGCATCAGCTTCAGTCAAGCTCGCTCTTGCATTAAGCTTGATTTCTTTTGCTTTGTATAGTGTAGTTCTGATCCCCTTTTCTTCAGCCAGTATTTCATTGCTCTACTCTAATACTTTATAGGGTTACTTACACCCACCCACCCTCCCTGGGGATCACAATGCACGCTCAAAGTTTCCACACAAGGCGGATCATATACAGCTGCAAGGGTGCAGTAAGGATGTAAGGCGAATGGGATTAAGTATGTCATTGTCAAACAGTGACAAACATTCCCCTATGTATTGGCTAAAAAGGCATATGATGGTGTTCAGGGAGTGGTTTTCAGGCCTCTTGGCCAGAAACAGGTTGTAAAAGGCGTTGAGCTTAGTGTGGGACCGAGTATAAGTTTTTTTGTTCAGTCTGGGATAGGATAGAGATTTTTGGTTGCTAGTTGGGGAGAGGGTATCAAAATTTTACCAAATACTGGTCAGGAACAGGCCTAGGGCATAGGGATGGAGGAGTCGGCTGTATCACTTATCCAACAAATGTTACAGTAAGGTTCTACTTTGAGAACAAAATATTCCATTGATCATTGAACAATAACAGCAAGTGAACATTAACACTTTTTATCATTACGCTATTGTATGTGTATTTACTGATGGTCAGTTTTAGGATTAAGGTTTTGGTTATTTAAATTTTGGTTTTGTCCGATGGGATCTTTCTTTCTAATAGTAGAGGGTGACTCAAGTATTATGCAGTATATATCCACTGAGAAATAGAGGCAATGGTATTGTCAGTGTTAAATAAAGGTAATGCTAAAGGTAGTTGTAAGGGGCGATTCATCGTTTTCAAGGTAGTACATTCATGGTAAGGATAGGGTCAAAATACTACGTGATTAATTTTAAAAAACGTGAAGCTATAGATCTTATAACGCTTCGAGAGTTTGATTTCAATATTTTGGCACATTCTTTAGTGAGTACACCTGTCTTCTGAAAGAACTTGGTGAATATGATTAGCACGATGCTTCTATGTGGCCGTTTCCTAAGTGTTGCTTTGCTCAATCAGTGATCACATCCTTCAAATAGATAAATTCAGATCCTGACCTGTTTCTTTTAACCGAAAAGAAATATACTGACAACCGAAAATTCCTCGCCAAAGCACAACACCGAGAACAGCAAGTCACAAACTCAACATGTCGATAAAGCTGCTTGCATTCCTTGTGTTTGGAGAGTTTGTTTTGGTATTTTTAAACATTAAAATAAGTAAAAACTTCGATAGTTTAGACTATAGTCGTTTATTAGCTTGAGGTTTGCTTGAATTTTTAGGTGAACAAAAGATTTTTTTAAACCAGTGAAAAGCGGATTACTCCTCGAATTGCAGACAAGCATTTTATCTCCCTTGATTTAGATTTTTTCATTGTATAATTTTGCTCATTTTGAAACATCAAAAAAAATTCTTACTAGTGCCTTTTTGGTTGGGAAGAGGTTGTTTTAAAAACACTGTGACTCTATAGCAATGTATTGCCATGACAACGTCAGAAATGTTGAATGATGTCTGAATTGTCTTCGCATGGGTGATTGTAGTGGTCGTTACCATGGTTACAGCGAGAGGAGTTGGTGACTGTTACAACAAGGTTAATGTTATAATGGTAATTGTGGTGGAACAGTTAAACTCCGACAACTCGAACTCTGATTTTTCCAAGTCACCGATAAGTCAAAGCAACATTCATTCCCTTGGAGTGCCTCACTACTCACTTTTGTCTCGTAAATTCGAACCCCCGTTAATTCGAACCATTTTCCTTTTCCTTTGGGACTTCGAACTATCGGGGTCCAACTGTATAATTGAATTTTGGTGATGATCGTCGTAACAGCAATGGTAACAGTAATAGTAGTTATTTTCAAAAAAAATATCAAACATTGAGTATTGAAGTTCTAGTAATCTGATTGGCTCTGTACTGACGGCATGAAATCCTATATCCTGTAGTTTGTTAAAATACGGAAATCAAAATTATCTAGCCGAAAAATTTTCCCTCAAAATGGCTGATAATTCGAGTCGGAAAAAAAAATTCAGGGTATTTTTTTCCAGTGCATGTATGGCGCTTAATAAAACAATTATTCACGCTTGTTGGATATGAGCTTATGATACCCGCACCTCGCCCGTTATCTAAAAGGTCATATTCAACGCACATTCGCGGAATAATTGTTAGTTATGGTAAGAATAATGGTTATGATAAGGGTGAAAATTGAGATTAAGATTGCAGTGGCAACGATATGATATCAACTATCAGCTAGTGGTGTTAAAGGTAATGGCAATGATAAAATATAATGGTAATAGCAATGCTTAATGAAGGTTGTGACTGACGATGCTAATAATTATGGCGCATGGGCTTGAGTAAATGACCGTGAAAACTTTTTTAAAAGGAAAGCTAACGCTGTGGTATTAAAAAGAACTTGGATTGATGGACAGTGTTGGTTGTTATTGGTTGCGGAAGTATAACTGCTTGTGGTGCTTTTTTGTAAGATAATAATCAAAATAATGATAAGAACGAAGACAGAGATGATATATGTCGATTAGATTGTATACACAGTAAGTGCGTAGCTTGAATTGGTGTATATTCGTGAGAAGAATGACAATATACTCAGCACGTTAGCTGTAACGCTATGCATTTGCTTACATCTATATTTTACCACGACGGAGATACCTTTGTCTATCTTGTGCTCACAGAGATAGAAACGGTTCCCACGTATACATGGCTCTAACGTAATAACTGGGCCAGCTCCGTCTGCGTGAAATATTCCACACGCGTGGTGTGGGACTCTCGTGTACGAACCATTGATCGAGCTGTTGATTATCTTTATAATATCTCTGTGGACAGGATCTTCAGTTGATCGCCACCAGAACTGTCCCGGTTTTGAGTCTCTTCGCGTTAGCGAATCTATCCAGAATTCATCAGTGTCAGAAATTTTTAGTCGGTGGATCACTGCTTGGGCAAGTTGAATGTCGGCCTTTGTATCGAAGGTTGCAATTCGGCCTCCGTGGTGCTGACAGCGCTCTTTGGCGTAGAGTTTGAAGCGGACGTTGCTAAGATAGGCCGCGTATGGGTTGCCTACATGTTAATAGTAATAGCAACAACAAAAGCAACAGTAAAAAACAATAAAGGTAATAACAGTATCTATTATTGTAATAATAATGACGGTAGTTGATGATCCATCATTGATAAATAATAATTTAAAGCTGATATACAAATGATAAGAATTATGATGAAAGTGATTATGACTATGATACAGATTATTTAAGCATTATCTGATTAAATCTTCACAGTGAATATCTGACAAAAATGCTATTTACAACTACAGGTATTAAAACAACTGTTTTAAGAACTATAAGGAAAATACACGAAACATACACAAAACGCCAATTAAAACTATAGAACTACGTCTTAAAAATTTATCTGTTAGACAGTAACACCTCCCTCGTGAGAATTAGCTAGTGGATGCAGTCCGTAACAGAAACGCAAAAATATCATAAAGAATCATTTACAAAAGAAAGTAAAAACCGAAAGGTTTAGCAAGCAAGTGCCGATTCATTGATTATAAATGATAAAATAAATTAGTGGATAGGAGAATGACCTTCTCATGCAGTTTTATTTTCACCGCGTTCCAAGATCAAAAATAGAACTGGAACCCTCCTCCTAAACGATCCAAGAAAGCCTTAAATTGACGAGAAAACAGCATTTAGCGGTTGAAATACACAAAGTAGTTACAATCCACTGTGAAGTTGTCAGTATTAAGTAAGTTTTAAGCAAAAATTTCGGGTTTTGCAGTCATTACCCAAATTGCGTGACTTTTTACGATGACGTCATCGCTTGTGATGTCACTTAGTTAATGTCAAAGGATGTGTTCACAAACAAGGAACAGTTGTACCAAAGCTTTTGACGATCGGTCAAGAAGCAAAAAACTTAAAGCCAAAAAGGTCGAGGATTCTAGGGTTAAAGTTTATTTGATTTTGGTAATGTCTTATCAGGTGAGTTGAAAACTGTTGGAAATTTGTATACCAGTAATGGAAAGAAGTGTTATGTTACTGTACTCGGTAGCCAACTGTCTGGTTTTCTAAACAGTCGAGTACAGTTATAATTAGCCTGAAAATGGACAGAGTGTGTTTCTCTGAGAAAAATATAGTTCGCTGGGCGGCCTGTGTAATTCAGCGTTTAGGATCAAACCTGAGGATGGATCGCCAGCTGATTTCTCCCCCCTGACTTCGCATATGCCCGTGTGATTTGAGGAGCAAGCCTCAAGGCCGATCAGTGACTTCACCCCGTCGTTCTTCAGTACAAAGCATCTCCACCCACTACTCTTGAACTTTGTCATTGTTTCATTGTAGTTGATTCCTAAAAAATCGGTGGATACAATACAGCAAACACTGATAAACACTTCTCAAGGGGATAAGCACTTTTGCTGCGGTCAACCACATTTATTTTGGTCTAATTATTTGTTAATAAACTGTGCTCCTTTCGTACAAAGCATTCACTTGAAAAACCGCGTGAGAATGGCAAAGTTTTAAAAAGAAACCAAGAAAATTGCGGAGTAAAGAACAGGAGGTTTTCAGAATTGGATGATGGGCGACATTTTTAGAATAAAGCCTTGTACTTATAGAATGAAAATAGCTTAAAATTGCCATTGGGGATTTAACTTGAGGCTTAACTTATTTTAGAGGACTAGAGCAATGTACGAGGTAGAAGTGACAAACTTTGAAAAAGAAGAAAAAAACAAGTAAAAAAGCTTAGAGCTTTATGAAGCACTGTACACGCTGCAGGCTCTCTGCAAAACCAAATAACGAT
>JAOBRG010222208.1:1532-17143 GCA_027574985.1 Umimayanthus nakama | reverse complement strand
CCGTACGGCAAGTTATGGATCCTCGTTTTTTCCTTCCTGTTTTCATGGCCCTCGCGCTTCGCGCTTGGGCCATAAAACTTAAAAGGAAGGAAAAAACTCGGTCCATAACTTGCCGTACGGACCTCGCACTCGGCTAATAAGAGGTATGTATGTTGGAGCATATTTAATTTTGTCTTTCGGTCGTTGTTGCCTTTTACTGGCCTAACTCTCGCCTAGTCCCGGCAGATCTAGCTTAATCTAGTGTAATCTTATTTAATCTGGTTTAATCTCGTTTAAACTTGCGGTACACGTGAGGAAAGTGGCTCGGTGCCTCAGCTGTTTCCTTGTCGTTAGAAACATAGTTTGGGCAAGAGTTTTGCATCGCGATGTTGAGAATTTTTGAGATCCGGGGATCTCTTATTACAAAACTACTACTATATGGCCGAAACTCAATAGCTTCTTTCGCTTGGCACACCACCGAACACAAATATGTCGGCTGTTTCTTTAATCCAGTTCAAATAAGCGGCTCTAACCGAATACGCACACACGGTTCGATTTTGTTTTCCAGGCGAACAACATCAAACATAATAGAAACTTTTTTATTACGACCTGGCGAAGCGAAACTCTCACCAAAGATTTCCTGACTGCAAACGAGAGGAAACAAATGAGCTCTCAAGCGTAAACGAGCTGTTTGATTTACTCAGCCGTTTCTTTTTGCGTGTGGTTACCTTTTCTGTGTACTTGGACAATTACAAATAAACGCTATACATGAACCACGACTCCATATTGCTTGGGTCTTCTTCCTCGGCCCCGTAAATGTCTTGGTCTTTTGGGTCTTTTTCTGGTGTGAACTGCAGTAAAGACGTCGTCATTCTGATCCAAGAAGGTTTCTCTATGACAACAGCACATTGAAATGCACGAGTAAAGTGCTAAGGCAAAGAACGCTAAAGCAAGTGCGAGTAAGAGTGTATCTTGGTCCACATTTAACGTGTCTGATAAATTGTCTTGATCATCAGCAAAACAGATTGTCACTCGGTTAAGAACCACAATCATAAATGTTGCAACACAACTAAATCCCACACAGTACATTATGGATAACTCGTACTTCAACCACCTTGTCAGTAGCTCTCAGCGTCAGCCGGACTCTTTGCTCATAGATTTTCTTTGTAAACTTGGCAACTTGTAAGCTAGAATCGCTCTGTTTAAAATTTAGGATCGATGAAGCGTTCTTGGTTAAATTGACAACCACGTTAAGCAAAAACAACCGTGAAAACATGTGCACCTTTTTGAAGTTAGGCTCGGAGTTCCTGTTAATTCCTTGAGGATTTTTTGCGATGTGCGTTAATCGAAGATAATTTGTCTTCGCCGCATTTGCAAGAACCCATCCGTTTTGAACGATCCCATGATAGCTAAAACTTTGTAAAAGGTAAATTCTTTATCTCCCGCCAACGTTCATAACTTATGAACAGTTTACAACTTTTTTGCCAGTCAGCTATTTGCAAACAAAGCGTCTTTCCGGCGTTTCTTTGAAGCCCGTTTTACAATTTCCGAAGGTCAGGTGGAATTATAATAACAAACTTGAAAATCTAAACAATTAAACCCGTTGTCGAATGTTTTGCTTTTCAGTCACACAATTGTTACCTTTCACCTCGCATATTACACGTAAACAATACCATAAAACACGGTCGACAATATCTGGCATATTTTGACAGGCGGTCTTCAAGTTTATCGTGCCGTATGGGTTAAGCTGTTCACAGGTTTTGTGTTTATAACTTGGCTTTTCGTTTAGTAGACATTAGAAAAATAGTTTACATAATCCTCAGCTGGGTTTTTAAAAAAACCAACAAAACAAATTATTTTACAAGTAATTAAAATGCAGTAGAACGGTTTTTTCAGTTTGGACACAGCTTGCAAACTTAGTTTTGCCATTAATATAAAGGTACATCAAATGTTGTTCAGGATATTTATGCAGAATTTTGGCAAAATGTAGTCTAATGGCTTCATTGTTGTTTCAAACGCTAAAATGAATCGAGTTTATGCAGCATTGATATGTAATCTGTTTTTTTGATCACATAGTGGGCTAATTCTTTCAAAGAGAGAAAGCCACGACCTGTAACCAAGAACGACTAGATCCTAAAACAATTATCAGCGTTTTCGGTAAAAAATAGTATACTTTTCGTTGGCAAACTTGAACATTTTTTCAGACACATCATTGTAAACATGGATTATAGTACTAAACTCTTAGCACTTGAATTCGTTCAGCCGGTGTGTGGAGTACATAAATTTTGGAGACTTAATGCCACTTCCGCCACCTCCCATATCTTGAGAAAACATTTTCTTGTCCTTAAATGGAACTGCCTTTCGTGGATATGTCAACATCGTGTCAGAAAATAATAATTTTGGTGTTAAAATAATTTGGAAATGTGAAATACGATTAATATTTAATGATAAAATGCTCGGAAACTCTGAAACACAGAATATATTAATTTTATTTAGTCAATTCAATGGTAATAGAAACAATTTCGATGTTTGTTAGTTTTGACAGGTGCAATCTTTTTTAAGTTACTTCTGTGTATATACTTCTTTCTTGTATGCTGTCCAAGTTACAAGCTAGGTAAACTATAGGCTTCAGTATTATAAATGATATCAAGCATACAAATTCCAATTTAAAGTGATCAAAGTATCTTGAAACGTGGAGTCACAGTTCAATTTCAGTTGATTAATTCTAAGATTGGAGATTTGCATACATTTTCGTTAATTTTGAAATACTTTTGTATTGTCCACAAACAAGATGAATTCTGGTAGCTAAACAGCTAAAATTCTGGTAGCCTTAAAAATTAACTTGAAATATGACAGGAGCTACTGTGCCTTGATGGAAAAACAGTACGAACCACTGTCGTTTTTAAAAATCAAATTCTTAACAAATAAAACGTATTACTGGGACCATTCAGCCACATATTAAAGGTTGAAAGACAGGTTACTAGTTCTGATAAAGCAAAGTGGGGTCTTTTCATTTCTCGTTCTGGAAGGGAACTAGTTAATTATTGTAAAATGATACTACTATTTTCCCCTGACGTTTTTGCAGTTTAGGTCGGGAAAGCAATTATCACGGTTATTGGATTTATGAATTTGTTCGAAATGTGTTTTAAAAAAGCGAATCTCTGCTGATTTTTTTTCTAACTAGCATAATTCACTCGACTTCAAGTTTTAATAAATAGTGTTTACAGAATCAGTCTGTACTTTCTGAAAATTTAAGCATGATATGCCTATTGTATTGCAAGTTACAGTTTGTAAGTAAAGATTTTGTGTGGCATACTTCCGTTTGTAATGCAAAAAGTTTTGCCGCACTGCCATGCGGATTTTTATAACTGCTTTGCCTTTCTTATCTAAACATTTATTTCTTGAAAAACTTGAAAAACATCGTAGTCAGATTTTTGAAGAGAAAATATCGGCTCTGATGTGCTCTTTCGTTTGTATATTCTGTTTGTTTGAGGGTTGTAGCTGCTCTTTTTTCTTTACGCACATGAGGCAAATGTGAAAAATGATTCTCTTGCTAAGGTAGTTAGCCATAAAACTCAGGAAAATGTTGGTATTTTTTCACAGTAGTTTTGGCCAGTGTATTTGTGCTTTCTTTTTCTTTTTAGAAAATCCATCATCTAGTTTGTAGAACGTGCCAACAGAAAGCTTTAAAAGATACCTAGCAGGGGCCTTGTATCAACATTAATTTCCCAGTTGGTGTCTCAAACTGTTTATTTTCTTCTACGCTTCTCACTGTGAATATGAGTCCCACAGCGGGTTATAACGAACGTGAATCCAACGGAAATACTAAATGGACTTCCGCTGCATGTATTCATGTGCTGATTTATCTAAAAACAAATGAGTCGTGTTTTTAAACAAAGTTTTCTTTACACAATCATATTTATAACATCATAAGGTAAAAAATCTGTGAAAATACAGTTTTTCAAAATGCTTTGTACACTGCAGTTGCTATAAGTAAGCGAAGTGCTAACGAAGTCTTGACTTCGACGGAGACATTTGACGGAATTCCCAATAAATTCACCTTCTTGTTTATACAATACAAATATGTCTTGTTTTTATGAATATTTTGATATAAAAAGTTGTATATAAAACGCTATATATGAAGACAAAGATTTTTTAACAGTAGTTTCTACAATTGTAGTTGCTACTTGTAAGCGAAGTGCTTCCGAGTCTGTCAGATTTGGTAGACCGTGTTGAATATTGTAGAACAGTAACATATTCTCAGTCATTTTGATTGTTTTAATATGACACCAAAGGAGAGTGATCATTCGTCACGTGACAAAAATAACCGTTCACAACAAGAAAATGGAAGCACAACATTGATAAAATGTTCCAGAGCCTTTGCAAACCAAAAAAGAAAAAATACAGTTTTTCAAAATAACCTTTTTCTTGAACTTCACTTTTACCACTCATAAAGTAAACTGGATAGCTTAAGAAATTCCATGAAAAGTTTTATTGGATGATAAGCAAAGCTTAGATTTTTTAAACGCTTGGGGAAATCTTTCTTTGAGTTTCTTGAAATGTTTTTACCGAGTCCGTGGTCTGTCTTTTGATAAGTCAGTATCTCGAAACGAAATCAATCCAGATGAAAAACACTTCGATACATTGAAACCAAATGTATTTCATATGTAGCTGAAACATCTGGTCGTACCCGGTTGCGCCTCTTATCGTTTCCTTGCTCTTTTGCGATTTATGATTACTTTTCTGACCCTAAGTTTGTTTAAATGGATCGGGCTCACTCTAGTCATCAGAACCGGAGCCAATTTTTCACAAAAAAGAACAACACAGGTATAAAAATAACTTAATCTCGTTGTAAATAGTTAGCTCTTGAAATTGCTAGCGGTGACTCCATAACTTTGTCCACAAAGCTGCGAGTGACAATTGCAGATTCGCAACAGACATTAGACTGTCGGTTTAGTACTCGGTATAAAGTCAGAGTGTTTTCAAGAAATCTTGTGAAACCAGTTCCAGTGAACTTTTGTTCATTCGTTCTCAAAAATACAAGTAAAAATGTGAAACATTCGTCCTACGTAGCCGTAACGCTTCAACTGGAAACTTTGCCATCCAAGTGATAGAATCATTTGTTGAAAAGTTGACATGTTGACATGCATCTGCTGCAGCCAGGCCAGTGGAGGCAAGTTTGGCGTCTTTGGTAAATTATCATCACACTGCACTCTTGACACTGCCTCCGATTATGGTATCAAAAAACAACTTGACGTGTTGAAAGCTGCTTGACTTGTTTTCCGATATCCAAGAAATCGATTTTGGTAAAGAATATGCATTCTTTCATGCTTAATCAAAAGATGTGCACTCAACGAAAGTCGGAGACATTAGAAACCGATTTTGTGTTTTACCCAGTGTGCTTTGCGAGTATTGATCACGCTCCTCCGGTATGACACTAGTAAGGCTGACCAGAAGACAACATCCAGCTAATCTGACCCTGTGTTGTCATCTGCAAAGCTGTGTATCATTAAGCATGCTCTCAAAGCAGAACTTTGGACTAAGAGTCAACTTTAAGGAACTTTTGGAAAAAAGATCAAGTCGCATTTTAAACACTGATACGTTAACCTCTAAATGCTAGTATTTTGTTTGTGCCTTGTCTTGCGCATGGGGCCTGGAACGACATGATATACGGTTTTGCAGACGTCCTCGCCCCTGATTGGCTAGATGCAGGGACTCAGATCAGCTGGATATACCAGAGCGACCGGCAGACAGAGGAATCGAACTCAGGATTTCAGAGTTTCGAGTCAGTACTTGGCCTTCCGGTTCGGCTACACTGCCTTCCTCTTTTTAATTAAAGGGTAGCTCCTCTTTTTATCAAGATTTCCACATAACTGCGCCATATTTTGTTGGTACTTCAGTGAAGAATCAAAATATGGAGCATAAGAACCTAGGAAGGTAGTTAATAAAGATTCACAATTATTTTGAGGATTTTGTACATAATTTAGAAAAATCTAAAAAGTTTATTTCAATGCTGTTAATTTAAAGATAGTTTTAGGCGTTTTGGTGTAGTATTTACTGAACGACCGCAAACTTGCAAAAACAATGTTTCTGCTGCGTTCTTACAATTAAAACTAATTAAACCTCGCAGATAACGTTCAGGTGTAACAGGAGTTTTAGGAGTCTATTTTGCTATTGTGCACGCTATAGTTTTACTGATTTTTTTCTAGCATGTCATTCTTAACACTTTTACTCAACAACAAGGAGCTGGCGTGGTTTCGCACAGGCATCTCTGTAAAGCCGTTTCTTTTGTTTAGTGTAAGCGGTTTTTGTTTAGTATGGGCTTTGTAATTACCGGTATGCCTAATACCAGTTGTACTTGTAGCCATTCTAAATCAATCACTCGTGTATCAGTCCACCTATTGTATAAGCAATCAGCATCGTTTTATAAAGATCAGAAGTTTAAAACAAGGTTAAAAAGGTACTGAAAAAGTAAATAATCAGCTGGGATTGAACCGGCCTAGCGGTGTTTCTTATTTTGCAAAGCGAGTCCAAACAAAAGAAACAATACACACAAAACCAAATGTGACAACACATTGAAAATTACAACGCCTTAATGAGCTTAACACGGCACTAAATATTTAATGTTATCTGAGTGACTTTTTGTAACCAAACTATATGAAACTATCGACGGGTAAATCACCTTTAAGTATTTATCTTAATTAAGAAAAGGTTAATATGTCTTGTTTTTCGATTTCTGTTTGGTACCAACTAGTGGCATAAATAATGAACAGTCTCTAATTGAATAATGCGTTAAAACGACGTCTAGAAAGGACGTGAAGTTAGCCGACACAGCTACGAAAACATATTTCACCAAAGGTGACAAAAACAAGAAAACCGCAGAAACTGGTATTGATGTAACGTGGTTAGATATCGTTTCAATCGCTTATCATTTTAATCCTGGATCTGGTAAGCAACAGTTTTTCAATAAGATTTACGTTTTTTGAACAATCTTGCTATTCGCTTGTTCGTGCTGTACAACACTAAAAAGCTTTTTGATGAAGACCCAAGAAAATCACTATAAATAACATTATCAACGGAGGAAACGCACCGATACCACACATGCACCTTTGTCTTATCAGGGAAACTGAGTTAGTTGAAGCTTAACAAACCTTCTTTAGTAATTGAAAGGTTTCAGCTTTTTAGTAACCAAGACTGCGCAATAAGTACTTACTACAGAAGCCGGCGACATCTCGGGATCAATGACTGCAATGTGAAACGATTAAGGACTGATTGCTTCCCTTTTTCTTCGTTTCTGTCTCATAAAGGTGGTAGGTACACGTCTTCTTTAAGAAGGAAACGCAATCTCAAATCTGGCTGCGACAAGGAATTTTCTCGTTCCGTCAGTTTAAGTTGCTGTGTGACAGTTCCGTAAAGTATATTGAAACCTAAAACCAAAGTTATTTTATCGTAGCTCAAATAAACCTGCAGAGGAGGAATTTTCCATGAAGAAACTCGTTGCTCAGTTGGACAGTTACAACAAAACAGTGCAAGAACCCAATGAGATCATAGCATATAGTCTTCAGGCAGTACCATATTTACCTCACGAATTGGATGGAGTACGAAACATCAACGACAAGTGGTGCCATTTTGTTTTGTATGATTATCCTATTCGGCAGCTTGGCCATTGTCTTGTGTTGTTTCCTTCTGTGGTGTCGAGATGACCTTCTGTACGATGACACTGATGCTCTTCCTGCTGTTACGATAAGCGCTGAAGACAAAGCTGGAAGAGAACTGAAGAGGGAGAAACGGCAAAAGCGTTATGATTGTATAACAGCAGTATGAAGACACTCCACTTAACTTAATTTACAACTGTTCTGACGGGTGACGCGGATGCTTCCACAGACACTTTGTAGCCTCCGAAGCTGTCGTCTTGTTTCCTTCACAGCGGTCTGTGATTTCTGAGGGTCCTGAAGGGAACTTTGTAAGCTAAGCACTTTGTAAGTTGCCTAATTTTATTCAGAAGACCAAAAATGTGCGGTTTTGAGCCGATTGTTGACGAAATGCCAGTATCCAAAAGTTGTTAACACATATACGCTTAAATACCTGAAACAGCAAAACACACGCACAGACGCACACACACAGACACACATACACATACACGCACAAACATACTTACACAATAGTTTCCTTTCTTATTAAGCACTTAATCTTTAGTGCTATTTTTTGGTATTTTAAATTTTTTGTATTTTATTCCAAACTACAAATTTATTTTTAAATTAAGACTTACACAGAGTCTTCTGTAAAGCCCTTTCACTGTCTGTTTAAAGATCGTACAATCACTGCTATTATTACTATAGTTGTTATACTGTTATTGTTATTATTACTACTATTGTTGTACTTATAATCATCATCATTACCACCATTCGTAGTACAAATATAAGTTGTAGTAGTGGTAGTAGTATGGCAGTAATAGTATTTTTCGTTATTATAATTACTATTGCAATCTCTGTTATTATTAATGTTTCTGTTATGAACTATTACTTTTGTTATTATTAGTAGCGATATTATTGTTTGTGTTAGTTTTATCCTATTTTGTATCAGTGAGGTTTAAGGTAGTATACAGCAAAACCAACACCCGTTTGTGGCAAGAGGCTAAGCTTGTCCACAAGTTGCCGGCAACTTTTCATTTTACGAGCAAATTTTTGGCTCGCGAGCAACTTTTTATCATGCCAGAATCCTTTCTTACTTTGGGCAACTTTTAAGTTTTTTTAAAAGTGGTTTTATTATATTTTCAAGAAACAAAGCTCAGCGTAATTGTTTAACAACCTTTTTTGGTGGTTGAATATTGTTATTCGAACGACGAGATCTTCTGGAGATTTGTCTTATGGATATTCGTAGAAGTTGCTCCCTTTGAAAAAGCCGCTAAAGCTGGAACGATTTTTGCTGTTCCAAAAAAAGTTGAGATTGCCAGAGAACGAAAAGTCCAGTTCATCGAGAACTGATACTAACTGACTGTTGTTGTGATTGGTGTTATACTTACGATTCAAACGGCTTACCAGTTTACACATGATCAACTACAGAGACTGGAACGTGATTATGATAATGTTCAGAAATAACCAACACTGTCTCTATTTCTGTTAAAGCAGCTTTTCGGCGATAACTCATTTGTTTGGCATTTTTTGTTTGGAAAAAGCTAATTCATCAAGTAATGTACAACTACTGATATTTTAAGATTGTATATACCCCAGTTATGACTTTAAAGAAAAACAACTTTTACAAAATGAGCAACTTGTCGGCAACTTTTGGCGATATTTGGAGCAACATTTTGACATTTTTACGGGCATCTTGTTTAAAGGCATACAGGAAACAAGAGGCAATACCAATGACCAAGTAACTTCACCTAACTGAATAACAATGAAATGGTGTTGTTGTTGTTGTATACCAGTTTCTGCAAAGTGCCCCGTTAAAGACAGTGGGGAGATTGCATGGCAAATGAATAAATTGCACAGATGTACTCTGGATGTAACATTTTAAAAACGAGTAAGATAGTCCATCAGCTGAGGCGATTCTAGTGCTCACTTGTGGTTACCAAACGAAACTTAGCGGGTCTTATTTTCCAAGGGCCCCCACTTCTAAAAATTAGGTGATAGCAATTTTGATTCGGTAGCTTTCAATTGGTAAATCAGCTTTAAAAAGTTTGAGTTGGCAGTCGAAATGGTAGCTACAAATATTGGGAAAAAAAACAGGACAAAGCAACTAGCCAAATGCCGATTCAGGAGTCAATTCAAATGTTTAATCTGCCTTTTTTATAACCTTTTTTTCTTTAATGTGACTGTTTGAAGCTTGTTTTATATCAAATATTAGACAGTCTTCAATCATAACCTGCTTTTCACTTTATTTCTATAGCGTTAAATCATAAAACAAATAAAAGAAGGTTTTCACTGCCTTTTCAATAAAAAAAAGATTGCAGTAACTCCCATATTTTATAACAAAACCCAGCTGAGTTGTGCAACTTTCAGGTCAAACTTTCCCTTCCTTCGCACAGTGCATCTTCTAACGCAAGACTTCAACGCTCGCACACTTCTATCATGCAAACGTTACCTTCAATAGTTGCGATGGTTTCCTCGGTAAGTCACATCACTGTCAGTTGTCATCGCTATCAAACTAAAGTGCACATCGTTGTCTCAGCCATGTCAAAACCACTGTTGTCACAACGCTGCGCTTGTTTTTGCTGCCACAGCTCTGTGCTCGTTTTCGCTGTCAGTGTCTAACCCTGTAGGATCCCCCCTGTGTATATGCGCATGTACGCCCGGGTTTACAGCTGAATTAGTTATTTGAGAAACAGCGATGTAAATTTCTATATCCTAAAGAGGTTTGTTATCATTAATTGGCTAATTTACATTGATTCATGATGTGTTTGAATTGAGTGTGACTGAAATTATCCTCATGTGAACAGGCATACACCATGTATTAATTGGAGTATGTATTTACTTAAATTTCCCTCGGAAAAACGCAGGAAATGGCATTTTCGAGAGCCAAAATTGAAAAGTTTTGTGGAGGAGCGATCGTCCAGGCCCCCTCGGTGCATACACATAGAAAATGGCACGCTACATCCTTAGACTTCATTTTTAAAGTAAAATAATCTTTTAGGCTGAAATGTACAAAATAGATCAAGATTATTTATATCGCCTTCAACAGTAATTCCGATTAAGCAAAACTTGTGCTATTTTTAATTGCTATCTTAATAGCCTCAACAGATCAGTCAGTTCACGAGTTTAAGCACCAGTGCTAATGTGAAGTCTACCAACGTTAGCACTAAGAGTTCTACCTGTTACTATTGTTCCATTGAAAGAATCGAAGGGTATTGAAGCCATTTTCTCTCTTGTGAGTGTCAGAATGAGTCTTGTTACATTTAAATGAAATCATTGATGAACAAATCATTCAACTAGGAATGTGTGAAAAAAATAAAAAGAGGTATAAGGACTAAACATCTAATATATGACATGATAACATGAACATCCTCTTGTTCTGGCTTTTCATAGCGTAACTGTGACCAGGTTTGCCGTTAAGAGTTGGTTTTTGTGAATGGCTGGCTCAAAGCAGAAACTTGTGCTGGCAACGGCTCCGCCGAGGCGTGCTCTTTTGAGAATTTAGCAATCAAACCAAAAGCCGCATTTGGAACCTAATGGAAATGAGCAAATGTGTTAACTGATGCAACCAGAGAGACATATTTTTGTCTAAGAAAACCTTGTCACACTAATTCATGGACGTGAAGACTGTCGGTGCCATGCCACCCCTTCGGAACTGGTACGACATACCGGAAAAACTCCAACAGAACTCCCAAATTAAGAAAAAGTAAGAAACTAAACAAAAGACAAGGGTTTCTGCCCACCAAGCTTGCTTGTCTTGTTATTCTTCGTCTATTGCAAAAGGTTAACCGTGTATTTCCTGGTGGAAAAATTGTTACACTGTTCATACATTTGATTTCGAGACGCCATCTTGGAAGCTGGGCCAGCGTTTATCTTTTACTACTTCGAGCGCATGCGTAGTCATTAATCCAAACTTGTTAACCTGCTGACACGGCGAAACGCGGGCTTTGGGGTCCACTAGTAGGCGTATGCCGCCTGGACATCAGCCAATGAAAGTTGCTTCTGAATTTGGCGTGTCAGTTTCAGCAGTTGTGGAATCCTTTTTACTATCTCCTCGGGTTCCCATGAATCACTCGCGAATGCTTTATTCCATTCATTGCAATGCAGATGCAAATCGATCTGAAACGAAAATTGCATGCAGTTAGAGCTGTAAGGATTAGATATACTACAAGTGTAGTAACACAACGCCATTAAAAATGGTCACGTCTTTTTTGTGCATTCCAAGGAGCTGAGAAATTAACTTTTATCATAGGTTTTTGACAAAATAAAGTTCTTGCGGTATTCCAGAAAGTTTAATATCAGTCAAAACGGTCAATTGCTTTACCCTACTAAAATACTTTGTCTCAACCGTCAGATTTGACTACAGCAATTTAAGAATACTAGCTTCTTTAATCCTCTTTCCGGAGGGTTGTCATTTCTCTCTCTTTCTTTTCCGTAATTGTCAACATCACTATCACTGTAACTGCAAGTGTCACAACATAGCTGTAACTGTCACTGTTATTGCACTCGACAGTGTCTCCAGCACAACATTACCGTCACTAATACTGTTACTGTCAAAAATCAATGTCATGGTCACAAAATTAGTGTCAGAATATCATTGTTACTTAGTCAGAATATCAATATTACTGTCAAAATATCAGTGACTGTCACAAAATTACAGTCACAAAGTCATTGACTCAAATTTACTGTCATCGTCACAATATCACCTTCACTATCGGAATATTATAATTACTGTCACTGTCACATACCAAAGTCACTGTCACAAAATGTTTGTCACTGCATGCCACAATTACGTCACGGCAATATCACCGTTACTGTTATTGTTCCCGATATTCTTGACATTTTTGACAGTATCACTTTCACTTTTAAAAAATTGTCACTGTCTGTCACAAAATTATTCCGTCCTAGCATCACTGTCACACACTACTGATAATATCTGCTTTGAAAAGTTTCGAGAAACGATCATTACAAATGGCACCCACCGTATCTCTCTCTTGCTCTTTAATTCCATCTGTATTCCAGGAATGTTCCTCGGAAACGACGACAGTAAAGGAAACGTCCTCTACAGTTCGTAGAAAACACGCTCTGTTTGCGGTTCTCTTGAGTTGCAGGTGAAACCCTTCTGGTATATTATCACGCAGTTGCAAACACCTGTCGCTATCCACCGTAGCTTGTGACAAATACTGCAGTAAAGCGACCACTTCTTCTTGGTTTATGCTTTCCTCTGGTGCGTTCGCATAACCTGCAAATATTCCAATACAAAGTTTTGCGCAGAATGCTGTATACTAATAAAGACAATTTTCGAGTGGAACATTACGGACACTAGCAGACGTACGTTCTGCAGTGATTAAGATGAGACAGTCGAGCAGTACTTACTATATAATTGTAACTACAGTGGAATAGTCTGGAATGAAGTTGCTTTATGATTAAGAACGTTTCAATTACTGTTAGAACCTATAAATGAGATCATTAAATTGTTTGAAATACTTAAAAACAAACAGTGCGAGTAAGTTAATCACATTAATTTAAATGAAAACGGAGAATATACACTTGCCGATACAAAACGATAGATCTAGATTTCAACCTTTTTCTATCAAATGTTAAACGTGTCTCAACCATTGCACAAACCATAGCATACGTGTATTGTCAATATTTAGCATGATTGCAGCGTTATGACGTCAGGGTTCACTCCTTCGCCTTTACTCTGTTTCTGTTTTCCTGGATTTACGCACTACAAGAGATTCTAATGAATTTTGTGTGTAATGTTTTCAGAACAGTGAGCTATTGATTGGCTGCCTTACTTTGTTATAGTGTTTTATAAAATATGTAGTTAATATAACAATATGATGTTCTTTGGTTAACATAGCAACAGCATTATTGTACTAGCCGGTTTCCATAGCAGCGACATTAATTATAAACTATCATGGAATACATGAAATCGATTGCAAAATGTGGACAATGCAGCTAAAAAAATTAAGAATAAGGCAACTACATGACTCAAACCCGATAATAATATTACATTTTAAAAAGTTGAGGTTGCTAAAAACACGTGTAAGCATTAACCTCTTTAGTCAATAGGGGTTTTTGGTCTTTTTATTGAAACCCCGATAAGTCAACTTAATTTCAATTTGGCAACTCGAGTTATCGGGTGTAACTGTGTAACAATAAACGCACAACACTTTAGGCGATGCTGCACCGACAAAAGATAACGTGAAAAACCAATTACATGACTGGATTGTTCAGTATCTAAAATAGAGTTTTTCTCACTCTGCCTCTAGTATGTTTTAGTATATTCTTAAATTTTGGACTATCTTTAACAACCATTCTTAAAAAAATGGGTTCTTATAAAAAAAAAAAATTTGTATGGAAAGCCTTGACTTGAGCTATAAATTGGTCAACCAAAGCACCCGGTCAAGTCTACTTGTCTCTCAAGTGCATCAGGAACATACTTATTGTCCTGACAAAAGGACAAAATAAGAAAACCAAAATTAGGAAAATTTACTTACACGTGCTGCCAACCCTTCCCTCTCGGTATAGGGGGAAGTATGCTGCAACTCCCAACCCTCCCAACTTTTTCCACGGTAAATTTTTTCCGATTTTTTTTACGGATAAATGTGCATCTGATTCAAGGATAATAAATTGACCGAATGGCAATTTTATTCAAAGTACAATAGCGGTACGAGACAATATTTTGGAAGGCAGGAGGGGGGAGGGCGGTTTGTTCCCCTCCTGAGAGAGAAAGGGTTAAGAACAAACGTGATTTATTAAATGTATCTATTCAACGTGAAAGTACGCTTAGTTTATCCAGCTACTTTACAATACAATGAAGTTCTACCAGATTAAGATATTAGAGTCCAAAACTGGCGGTAGGCACTACAGTCGTGATACAAGTGTGACGGAAGTGGGCTTCAACACAAACTCACTGAACCATGCTACCTCCTGTCAACAGCGTTCCTGAAAATCTGCTACAGAAAAGAAATAAATACGAAAATCTATCTATCACATTGACTCACTTGTTGCCATTCTAATCCGACAGTCATAGCGGCAAGCCGGCATTAAGATATCGGCCCTCAAAGCGTTTGCACTTTCCAAAGTCAACCACCCTTTTGCTAACTGTTGCATTTTTGGATCTTCAAACTGTAAAACATCAACTTTGTTTTTAACTTCCGATCGGAAGTCTGGTGCATCCACTTGCTTTCCTTGTCTTTCTTCTTCTTTGTAAAAACCGTTTTGTACCATCAACCAAAGCTAGAGTAGCGAGAACAGATAGTTTTAATTTATCAGTATTTCTACCACAGGATGTTTGTCCCTGAACCTTTATTCCAGGGGGTGTAGTTTTTCGGACGCCCCCCCCCCTTTCTCCTCCCCAAATTTTGCGAACTAGAATTGTAAACCAATAAAGGATATATCTTTTGACGTTAATTAGATAATGGTATCATTTATAATTTACTTCTTATGCAACACTTATTATGTAACTTAAAGTTTTAATCAAAAATGGATATTTTTACAAATTCGTTTTATTTTCACTTTTTATTCATTTTCGTTTTGAACATTTTACAATTTTAGCCTGTATTTACCTTTTTTCTAATAATTTCACGACAATGTGCCGCAAATTTGCTGAGTGCAAGTTCAAAAAATCCGAGATGGCGGCCAAGTTGTCCAAAGAATGTTGCCAGAGCAACCGTTCTTATTTAAATTTGATTGCTGTCATGCGAAGCAATAAGCAAGGCCAAAGCTGCTTGCATGCAAAACTCTAAGCTTTTATCTGTAACGATTTCGAAAATCATTGTGGTCCCTTTATAACTCCCCCCTCCTCCAATTAACGTGGTATTTCTACAACTAGCCACGACACCCACCCTAAATGTGCAAGCCATTAGAAACAGGCGTGAACAAAATCAAAAGGCTATTTCTGGGTTCATTATATCTATTTAGGATACTCTATTAACCTCTCCTTCTAATGCCCTTTTTTGCCCCCTTCACCTTCTAGAGGAAGGGTGTTTC
>JAOBRG010222207.1:0-32403 GCA_027574985.1 Umimayanthus nakama | reverse complement strand
ATCGTTATATCGGGGTTCTGTCCCATACATTTTACTATAACTTTTGCCGGGACATGGAATATTCATCGTTATATCGGGGATATCGTTATATCGAAGATCGTTATATCGCGGTTGCACTGTACATACAGTTTAAATTACAGTAGACAGATCAGTGAAACCCCCGTCTAAAACATACACTCTCACACAAGAAAGACTGAACCAGAGCTGTCATTTTGGAACTCCTTTTCAAAACCTCTTAACAGTTCTGATTGGCCAATTTTCTTCTGTCGTGTTGAGGCAAAGCGAATAGTGACGCCATATTGAAATGTTCCTATACACTTACGCTGTGTGCGCAGACAAAATTTTCTCCATAAACTCCGATGGAAACCATCCATGCCTGTTGATAAATCGACACGAATATAAATAACGACCCCGCTCAGTTTTCAGAAAATTTCAAGGTTAAAGAAATACCGGTACACTTTGGGTTTGAACAGACAGACGAATTATCAAAGACTCTTGACTGTGAATGCATTGATAATGATAACAACAACAACAGTATTAATAATAATAGAAACAATAAAAGCAAAAATAATAAAAAACTAACAAATTGAAGACAGGGAGGCGAGGTTTATCTGTGACTCCGAGTTTCGTGCTCACGAGTCTGTTGAGTGCGTAAGCACGAAACTCGGAGTCACAGATAAACCTCGCCTCCCCGTCTTCAATTTGTTAATTAGCTCTACACTTTGTGTATCGAGCACTTTTTTAATGGCATTAGCCCCTTCCACATATTATTAATAAAAAACTATAAATATTACAACACTGACAATGATAAAGGTAACAACAACTCTAAAGATGACAATGCTACTACTACTAATAATACTAGTAATGATAAAGGTCATACATATGTTTTACAATCATATTTTTGTTACTTTTCCTTTCCTTTCCATGACCTTATATTGCAAACTCAATGACTTAAAACAACGAAATTTGATAAATTATGAATCTCTTTCAGGTATGATTAGTTAGTATTCAACAAACATTTACCAATCGGAACAAAACTTATTAAGTTATTCTCTCAGGGAACAGCTGAGATGGAATGAGTAAACACATTTGTTGAGAAATGCTATCTGAATTTTTAATTACGTGTTTATTGAACTTTGCCTTGAAACTTACTTTTCCTGTAAATAAACCTTTGAACAAGCGCAAAACCGTGAAAACCCCAACAAATTCTTGCACTAAAAGTTTACTCTACTAAAGTTCTTTTCTATGTGGGATGGCCCAAACATTGGGATAAGAGAAGACCTGCTGTACTTCCTCAGAAGACTTCAAAGGAATCCACTGCCGATCAAAATGTGTTGAAGACAATTCACACATGGTACAAACTTAAGACTCACTTGTTTGTCCGTAGATTCTCCCCATACTGCCAGCCAGACACAACATCACTGATTGGGTCTACAATGTCACCCTGCAGAGGGCACAAAATAAATTCAAGCCAGGCCTCAAAAAAAATAAATTCAACTCAGGCCTCAAAAACCACTTCCAGTTAAAATCTAGCTAGCTTTAATAACTAATTTTATTGCCTTTAATATTTACCATATGTCTCGCCCTAGTATATTTAACTTTAGATTAATGTAACTTATGTATTGTATTTAAAATTATTTTAAACAGAGCCCCATTCAAACCAGCTTCGCTGAACTGGGCATCTCTGTATAAACATTGTTGAAATGAATAAACAAAATCATAACAAAATTGCATTATTAACAACTACTTTAGGTACAAGAGAAAAGGAACAACAGATAAGTCGTGAAGGAAAAGTAACGAACATGATGGAAAATGATAGGAAACGGGCCCACAATGTCACACCGCAGAATAAACAAGAATTTTTCAGAAACGATCAGCACTGACAACTTCTCAAAAAAAGAAAAAGGATACAAACAGGTAAGTCGTGACGGAAAATGGCGGAATACGATAGAAAATGACAGGCGACGGGGCCCACGACGAAAACCATGCAGAGCACACGTGACACGGGGATCTATCATACTGTCTCAAAACTATTTCATGAGGTATCAGTATCTTTACAACCATTGTAAGCATAGCAAAGTAATTATAAGTAAAGATAACTATACAAAGATAATTCGTAAAGCCACTTTTCCACCGGAATTATATTAAGAAAGAACATGATACTAGCTGAGTTATATAGAAATGCCTTGCTTACACTATGCCAGAAAGCCTTATTACCATTGCGAAAACCATTGGCATAGCGGCTAGACTTCAGTAAGGCTCTACTCTGAGAACGAAGTATTTCATTGGTCATTGAACAATAACAGTAACAATAACTGACACTTTTAAACAACATGCTGTTGTATGTTTGTTTACGGATGGCCAGTTTTAGTGTTTAGGTTTGGGTTATTTGTATTATGTTTTTATTCGATGAGATCTTTCGTTCTCAGAGTAGGGCGACTCCTAGACTTTTCTGCACAGTTTTTGTACCTATTAGGGGTGCATTCGATTGACCCTATTCCGTCTATTTCGGAATACGAATAAAATTTCAAAATTATCTCCTGATTCGTAGAAATATTAAATATCCAATCAAAAGTAATAACTCGGGAAAGATACATAACTCAGTTGTGTTTTTTCTTTTAACTTGGCAGGAATTGTAGCCAAAAGATTGAACAAAGTTTTTATTGTCTATTCCTATTCCGGAATAGAGTCAATCGAACACGCCTTAGATTGTGAGACATAATGCTTTCGAAAGTGATGAATTTGTAACACCACAACACAACAACTTTGTGTCGGCATGAAATCCTATTCGGTGTAGTGAAACGAGACCTTAACTACACGTGCTAACGTAGCTAGTGAACTTTGAACTTTGATGTTTACTTTCTTTAGTTACAAAACTAATACTGGAAGGTGCATAAAATAGAAACTGTGAATAATCATGGAAGTACAAGTGCAGTAATATAAAAATGTTGTAGATAAAAATAGTACAGTTGTTATAATTGACATGTACAGGTGCCATAATTGGTGTGTTAAGCAAGTTTAGTTCAGACACACAGAGGAGATGTCATAGAACGTATGGCTGGTTAGGCAGAGTTGTTAAGTGTTTACAGTGATTGAGCATTTATTATCTGTTCTGGGAGCCTGTTCCAAACTCGGATTGTACGGATGTAGGAGTAGCTGAAGTTGAGAACACTACATTGTGGTTGGCAGTACATGCCATTGTGCCTTGGGTTGGGTATGACTACAGGGGGAAAGGGAAAGCCGACATGACCATTACGTATCTTATAGAACATGGATGCATGTTGTGCAAGTCTTCTTATCTCCAGTGTGTCCCAGTCCAGTGTACTCGTACAGCGGTCGTACCGTGCAGCATTTTTCTGGACTTGCTCTATTTTGTTCACATGCTGGTCAGTATGCAGATTCCATGCTTCTGTGGCATATTCTACTTTAAGTCTCACCGGCGTTTCGTACGCTCATTTTTTGAGTGGTTTGGCGCAAGGTTTGGGAGTTCTGCGGATAATTTCAAAGACTTTGTTGGATTTGTTTGCAATGTTTGTACAGTGGGTATTCCATCGCAAATCGGTGGAGTAGTGGCAGGAAATCCTATGGTGTACCGAGGCCTTAGAAAGCTTCTAACGAGGTCAGTGGCACGATATGAAGGAAAACTGACATTTACCTCTTTAAAACTCAGCTGCGAGGCTTCTTCTGCTGTGTGTGGGAAGAGTGCGCGGAGTTTTATCCTACCAAAAAACAAAAAAACAAAAAAAATTATCGTAGTGTGTTGTATTGTACTGCACTGTGTTGTACTGTTTTGTTTTGCATTGCACTGCATTAAATTGTATTGTATTGTATAATGTATTGGACTGCGTGATATTATATTGCATTGTGTTGTATTGTATTGTATTGTGTTGTATTGTATTATATTGTGTTGTATTGTTGTATGTTGTATTGTACTGTATTAACAACCCACCTGCCATCCAGAAAACCGTCGGGAACGTCTTGTCCAAGTTGGGACGTGTGACCATTCTCCTGCAAGTCGCGAGGGAAAAGATGTCGGTTCCGATAAACAATTTAACAGTAGTAAAACAGCAACCAATAGCGTAGCTTTCCCACACACCGCGCAAGCCTTCCGTAGCGAAGGCAAACATTAGTCAGCGGGGGCCGCCGATATTCTTATAACACTAGCTACACTTCCTTATGCGAATCATCCAGGTGTTTCTTTTAAACTTAATTACTGTAAGAGAGTGCGATTGTCACGAACTGAAGCCGACAATTACAAAGATGAGCTAACCTTGCAGCGACTGCGACAGTGGCAGCATCGTAACAGCCGCGATACTGTCAGCGTTGTTAAAACGATGTAACCAGCAGTAACAAAAGTAGTAATGGTGACAGTAACGGTAAGGGTATTAGTAATAGTAAAGGTAACAGTAGTAGTATTTTTATCGTTCTAAACGGTTATAATTATTATTGATTTCAATTTACGTCATAATCGACCACCGGATTTCGAATGTTTCGCTTACTGACTTGTAACAAGACTATCCATCGGTTTCAAACAACTTTATTCAGTAGTTGATGCTGATGTTGACGTTCGAAATTCGGTGATGTCTCGTAAGTCTTTCCTGTAAGCAATTTAAGTTGTTCTGAGTTTTGAGTATTTGTTAACGTTAATTATCGGTTATGACGTAAAATTGAAATCAATAATAATTATAATCGTTTAGAACGATACAGTATTAGTAATAGTAATAATGAGTTAACATAAACACGACCGCGACGTCAAGTACACCGGTAAACGCAATGGCTGAGCTCAAACATGCGCTTTGGGAACATTTGAGACTGAGACATGGCTGGAAAAAGAATCATAAACATGCAGTTTCAGTCTAAAAAATACACTTTCATACAATGAAAAGACTGTAGGCATGTCAGCACGTTTACTTTTAACTCAAAAGCTCATTTTATAAACATACCTCGATTACCATCGCCGAGGATTCTGGCCTCTTTTTGACAAGTGAAAACCAGACGGGGATTTTGGTACTCAGGAGTTTGGCGCTCTAGTTAAACAAAGAAGGAACCAAAGTCATTAACATAAGCAGGAAAGGCGGTCTTCGTAAGCAAAATTATCCAAATCGATTTGTTTACGTTTTACGCTAACAAACATGTAATTAACATTTACGGTTTTCTACAAGATAGAGAACTGACCATTGTTTTGAGTCAATTAAAAACCAACGTTACTATATACCCATCCCCCCTCACAGATTCCCTTCCTCCGTTTGGACGCGCCTGGAAAAAACCGTAAACAAACAGTAACTAGCGTATTAGACAAGTGTATCAGAACACAGAAAGCAAAAATACAAGTGTACACTAAATAAACAACAATGAAGGCAAATTACACACATAACAAGAAGTGAACAGTAAACAAACAACAGCTACACAGTGTGCCGCATTAAACAAATGACAGAACACATTAAGGACCATGAAAAAACAAGAGGATACAACATTTAACAGAGTGGTTCAGTACATTTACTAACGATTTATGAAACAAACTTACATGATCGTAAAACTCCATAGAACTCTTCGCTATGATGGTAGCTCTGTCGAGTACAAAACTGTGAAGCTTCCGTTCTTCAGATAGCGCCTATGTAGCCAAAGACAACCTACTTTCAGTACAAGTATCCAAATACCCCGATAAAAACCGAACTAGTAGCGCCAGCGCCCGGCAGATTAGAGGTTGTTATACAGAACAGCATTGAAACTTCACAAATTTAGTTTAATTTTTTATTTATCTCTCAACAACACCTGCAAAATAAGTTGCAAAATATTCAAGAAAGAGCTGCCAGAAGTCAACACCGGATCTAGTACAGTTCTGAAACAAGCTCGTCAAAAGCACTCGGAATACTGGGCAGTATAGTATTGGTTTTTTAATAGTATACATAAGAGTAATAACGTAAACTTATTATTTCTTTGTATCATCTTCATCACCATCATAATCTTCCTCACCATCGTGCCATACTGAAATAAAATAATAGTGCCATGCTTACCGCTTTACAACCATTGATCCTGACTTCATCCAAATGCTTCTGGGCCTTTGTTAGTTCTTCATCGCACTACCAAGTAAAAATATCTGGTAAACCTTAAGTTCTGTTACGTTGCAAAATGTAACAGATGAAACAAAATGCAAAACCGACCCAAATTTCACCAATTCTTGACGCAAAATGTAACAACTTTTCAACTGATATTATCGACGAAGTTTTTTCATCCCCCGGGGCTGGAAAATTAGCAGTCGTAAAACACAGGTTTCAGGTGGGCAAAATAGCAGCAGCTTGTAACTATAAGGTGTCCCGTGGTGTCTGGAGAAGGTGAGGGCAGAAAAGGTTTCAGCTGAAACAAAAACGAGTTTAATGTCCAGTAACCAACTAGGGGGGAGGGGAGAGGGTTCAAACCCTCAAGTCTATACTACAGTCATTTGAAGAGGGGACAGTTTAGGGAATGAACTTTGAGGGCAAGCATACCTGTTTTTCTTTCTCTTCATATTTCTCAGTTAATTTCTTGCGCTGGCTTTTCTTCCTTACTTTGTTCAGCTCGTTCTTAGCTCTCTCCACAGCCTGTGAGATAGAACAGACATACACTGCATGCTGACAAGTTTTAACAAACTTAGTCAAAGTTCAATGGTGCTTTGACATAGAAACAGGTGTCTTGAAGTGCACTCAGTAGTACAAAGTTGTCTATAGGGGTCTTGAAATGTCAACCGGCATGTAATGGAGTCCCCAGGAGCGTAAAGGTGTCAATAAAGGTGTAGAGGTGTCTATACATGCCTAGAGGTGTCTATGACTGTCTGGAGGTTCCACCGGTGTGTAGAAGTGTCCATAAGAACCTAGAAGTGTTTACAAGTGCCTAGAGAGGTTTACAGGTATGTAGAGGTGTCTTTAAGTGCCTAAAGGTGCTTATTCTAGAGACGTCAACAGGTGTATAGAAGTGTCCATAGGAGCCTAGAGGTGTTTATGAGTGCCTAGAAGTGTCTACAGATATGCAGAGGCGTCTATATTTAAGTACCTAAAGGTGTCCAGAGGCATGTAGAAGTGTCTAAAACTACTTAGAGGTGTCTATAACCGTCTACAAGAGTACAAGTGTCTACAGGTGTGTAGAGGTGTCCACAGGTGTGTAGAGGTGTCCACTGGTGTGTAGAGGTGTCCACTGGTGTGTAAAAGTGTCCACAAGTGTATGGAGGTGTTCAAAGCTATGAATAGGTGTCCACAGGTAAGTTGAGGTGTCCACAGGCTAGTAAAGGTGTCCACAGGTGTGTAGAGGTGTTCACAGGTGTGTAGAGGTGTCTACAGGTGTGTAGAGGTGTCAACTGATGTGTAGAGGTGTTCACAGGTGCCTTGAGGTGTTCACAGGTGCGTAGAGGTGTCAACTGGTGTGTAGAGGTGTCAACAGGTGTGTAGAGGTGTCCACAGGTGTGTAGAGGTGTCCACAGGTGTGTAGAGGTGTCCACTGGTGTGTAAAGGTGTCCACAGGTGTATGGAGGTGTTCAAAGCTATGAATAAGTGTCCACAGGTAAGTTGAGGTGTCCACAGGTTAGTAAAGGTGTCAACAGGTGTGTAGAGGTGTCTACAGGTGTGTAGAGGTGTCGACTGATGTGTAGAGGTGTTCACAGGTGCGTAGAGGTGTCAACTGGTTTGTAGAGGTGTCAACAGGTGTGTAGAGGTGTCAACAGGTGTGTAGGGGTGTCAACAGGTTGTAGAGGTGTTCACAGGTGTGTAGAGGTGTCAACTGGTGTGTAGAGGTGTCAACAGGTGCGTAGAGGTGTCAACAGGTGTGTAGAGGTGTCAACTGGTGTGTAGAGGTGTTCACAGGTGTGTAGAGGTGTCAACGGGTGTGTAGAGGTGTCAACAGGTGTGTAGAGGTACCCACAGGTGTGCAAAGGGTTTCACCAGGTGCATAGAGGTGTCAACAGGTGTGTAGAGGTATCAACTGGTGTGTAGAGGTGTCCACAGGTAGGTAGACGTGTCAACAGATGTGTAGAGGTGTGCACAGGTGTATAGAGGTGTCCACAGGTGTGTAGAGGTGTCCACTGGTGTGTAAAGCTGTCAACAGGTGCATAGAGGTGTCCACAATCTGTAGAGGTGTTCACAGATGTGTAGAGGTGTCAACTGGTGTGTAGAGGTGTCCACAGGTATGTAGACGTGTCAACAGATGTGTAGAGGTGTCCACAGGTGTATAGAGGTATCCACAGGTGTGTAGAGGTGTCCACTGGTGTGTAAAGGTGTCAACAGGTGCATAGAGGAGTCCACAGTCTGTAGAGGTGTCCACAGGTGTGTAGAGGTGTCCACCGGTGTGTAAATGTGTCCACAGGTGTATGGAGGTGTTCAAAGCTATGAATAGGTGTCCACAGGTAAGTTGAGGTGTCCACAGGTTAGTAAAGGTGTCCACAGGTGTGTAGAGGTGTTCACAGGTGTGTAGAGGTGTCTACAGGTGTGTAGAGGTGTCAACTGGTGTGTAGAGGTGTTCACAGGTGCCTAGAGGTGTCCACAGGTGTGTAGTAGTGTCCACAGGTGTGTAGAGGTGTCAACAGGTGTGTAGAAGTGTCCACAGGTGCGTAGAGGTGTCTACAGGTGTCTAGAAGTGTCCACAGGTGTATAGAGGTGTCAACAGGTGTGTAGAGGTGTCCACAGGTGTGTAGAGGTGTCAACAGGTGTGTGAAGGTGTGTCAAGGTGTCCACAGGTATGAACAGTGGAGATGTTTACAGTCATGACATCTCAACACACCTCTCCGATGAACTTTAACTTGCATCTTTTCTAATTTATAGAAACTACCCTTCCCTTGCCCCCATCAGCCCTGCTGTCCTCAAATGCTCCCCCCAACAGTACAAAACACAGAAACACAAGTAGTGTAAAAGCTCACTCACCTCTGCCCTGGCTTTCACTTCATGATTGTACCCTTTATGACATGACTGGAGAGTAAAAGCAAAAACCAAAACTACACTCTCAATTGAAGGTTTAATTATATCTAATACCAAGCTAGTTAGGTTGCAGGGTGTGAATTTAGTGCCTACAAAGGACAAAACTTCAGAATTGTAGGTCAATAACAAGGCAGCTGTAACAAATTTAAAATAAGAATTTGTTTGGAAACATTGTTATCTAACATTTTAAGCAAAAACGCAAACTTGTAGGCCAAACAAAATCCTTAATTCGCACCCTGCATTGCAACAGTAAGGTTGTGAGTTTGAATCCCCCACCTCAGACCACTGGATTGTGTCCTTTAGCAACTTTGCATTTCATTCAATTTGTTCCACTTAACTTGGCTGTATAGAGGAACACCAGTCTTTGCTGGGGGCTAACCTGGTATGGATTAGTGTCCTGTCTAGGGGGAGTCACACTAGTATCTGTCCACTTTAAACACTTATTTAAATAGACACCGTAGATTAGGGTGCTATTTGGCAAAACTGAAAACAATGCATACTTCTGATCTGGAGTAGGATGTGGTACTCCTTAAGCTATTTGTAGTCTTACCAATATCAACAACTTAGAGGTCACCCTTTCAATGCTGCAGCTGACTGTTAACCCACAATTGATTCCTTTATAAAGTCACATGTATTTTGTGTCTTAATTACTTAATGTTTCACTGGTTCAATATACATAATTTCTTTTTAGCAAGGTCAAACTTATAGTTCAATTCTAATTATCTTCAAAAAATACTTTTATTAAAAATGCTGATTACTGAACAAAATGATGGACACACCTTGATGCGCACTGGGTTGGTCTCTGTAAGAGTTTCCAAGGGAACAATGAGATCACTGCTCAAATAGTTAATCTATGATGCAAGGGGGAAAAGGACAAAACAATTGTACACTCAGGCAGAAAGCTTCAAAAACACTAAGCTGATGCAATTAAATGAATTCAACAAAAACAATCTATAACTATATATTAAACATGCTAAAATATATTAATTTTTTTGTTAAGTAGTTAGTCTTTTTACAGTGTGTATATATATGTATACATAAAATTATAATTATAATATATACACTGAATATATTATAAAGGCTGTCATGTTATATAACAATTATTTTAAATAGGAAAACTAGTTTTAACTAACCCACTGGTTGCCACGGTAAGCACAACTTGTTTATCTTAGCACTATTTATTAAAATTAAAACAATTGATTGGCTGTCAAAGAATCAGTACTGAAAAGTCCTTTGTTCAGACCGCATAGTATTATTAAATCTTAGACCCCTCTCTGTCCCTAATCTCAGGTGTTCCAAATGTGGTAACAAAAAAGTTCCTTTAGACATAGCTTCTCTAAAGCCCCCACCCAGAAGAGCCACTGCTTCTTCATTATTTAAAAAGTTACTTAGCCTTGAGCAAAATGTACAAAAATTTGCTTGATGGTGGAAAACAACTCACAATTGAAAATATTTTTTTTTTAAATTCCGAACAAAAAGGATGATGGTGTCAAAAGTTTGAAAAGATAAAGTATTAGAAAATTGAAATCATCTGGTTCCTTAATTTAGTGCAAAGGAGAAATGTATTATCAATAAATGTGAGTAATGAGGCTCTTAGTCTTTAATTCATCATTAGTAAGCTCTAGACTTCCTACCTTCTGTTCCCTGAGAGTCCAAAAGCCAATAAAATAATTCCATTGAGGGCAGGGTGGGGAGGGGGGGGGGTAGGGGGGAATGGATTAAGAGGTGGCAAAAAAGATACTAAGAATACAGATACCAAGACTACATCTACTAGTAAGCCTGCAAATGCTTTTTCCTGCTTTGAATTCTATAATACAACAATAAAATACTCTCAACTTTTATATAGTCATATATATTTGTATGCAAAGACCCAAGAATGACGCTTTGAAGGGAAAAACATTCAGTTTTAAACTGACATTATTACATCTATAGCAATCTGGTACAACTGTCAATCAGTTGGTATTATGGTGTACATACTTAAAATACTATCTGTCAAAGGTTTTGACAAAGTTGTACTTTTGAAATGAATTCTTCATATATAATTTACTACTTTAATGCAATAATTTTATTAATATCAAAAATAATTCAACATTGGCTACTTTCTACACAGGAAATATCTCTAACTTGATATATTTGTCCTTTAAAAAACTGTAAATATTCTTGTAGAACATCAAGGTTTGCCTCTTTGCACTTGGTCATTATTAAGATATTGCATCACCAAAACTGTCATCAATTTACACCCTAAATAAACAAACACAAAGTAAATGAAGTCACACATTTATGTAGATTTTTTAAAAAAAATTCCTGTCAATAAGATTTATGCTAGCGAAAACTGTTTGATGAAGTTTTAGTTGTAACAACTGCTTCCCTGGGCTGGAACGAAGAAAATAATTTTTCACTCAGTTCTTCCGAATGCGTGGAAAGGTTTAAAATTAGATCAATTATGTTTACTTTTTTCAACAACACAAAGATCAACCAAAATATTCAGCAATTATAGACTACATAGAAATATTTAGAAGAGAAAAAGTCTACGTACGATTCCTGTTCGCTGTGATTCTATGTTTTTGTGAATGTTGATCATGTCAGCAATTGCGTCACCTAAAAAGAATGACAAGCGTTTAATGTCACGCTCGCTAATGCGTAGAATGAACAACAATACAAACTTTCTATGTATTTAAACAAAAAAATTAATTCTCTTGAATTTCTTTGACTTCGAGATATCGTTAAAAATATTGCCCTTGAGGCATCACAAGTTGTTATCACTAGATACGTTGTTGCCTTGGTCGCTGGGTTTTTTCGAATGTTTTGATTTTTCGTTTTGTCTAACTCGAAAGTTTCACAGCTTTCACACTCCCAGCCTGCAGATAACGCAACAAGGGGCGGCATTTGCAGTGACTTTTTTGTTATTGTATTTGAGTCCTGCTGAGAAAACGCACTCGAATCTGGCAGACAAAAGTTCGAAAGAGCTCGATGTCACAATCAGACTGATCCGATCTGGATAAGGCGAGGGTGACACGCGAATCGACACACAACGAAAGGTCTTTGCTACTTTGCATTGCAGTTCTTCTTTGCAAAGCGAAACAGTTCTCACTGTATACCAGCTTTTGTTATTTTAAGCTTTATTCTCTTGCTGTGGTGAACGGCGACCTAATAAAACATTCTAAGAATAAAGGAATAAAAGATACAATTGTGCAGTTCTCAGGCGGATATTCAAAATATGCTTTCCACTGGCACAGACTTTGCCAGTCGTCAAAAAACCGTATTGACTATTGTATACTTTAGTGTTTCACTTTTCGTTCACCTTTCTAAAAAACAATTTGATCGTTTAAATAGCGAAGAACTAAACTTAATAATCATCAACAAAAAAACGCTGCAATGCCAATGTCCGGCACAAAACAAGTTACGCATAAATTATTACGCCAACTCCAAGTATTAAATAACTTCATCGTACCGTTCCGACGTGAGAAGTGCCTTTCACAAATTCATGAAACCAAAATCTATAAAGCCACTCGGCCTTGCAGCCGGAACAGTTATAATCGATTCGTTTGGTGGTTACCTCGGAAAACTAGGGCAGATTCAAAAGACAGCACAAAAATATTATTCATAGTATGTATAAACAAATGGCCAAAGACTAGTCAAGTGTTGCTGTGAGCCAACATTTGACAACGAATGCGCGAATCGGGCAAATGAAAAGGTTTAATTGTCTTCACGGTAGATATAAAGTAAGGCTTACCTAGTCCTCGTACGGAGCCTTTAGAAGCAAGGGCCGACTGAGCAACTTTGCCAAGCGCTTGATAATACCTCAATGCCTCAGAACTCACGTCTGAAATCAGAGAGATTAGAAAATCAGGTGCAAATCCTATCTTGATTTCTCTCAAAACAGCAAGCCAATTAATGACATTATACTCACTTTGTAGCGCCTTTTGGTACTGTTTAGCTGATGTGGCAAGCTCCCTCAAACTCGGAGTTAGTTCGAGTATATTCTTCACGGGACAAGAGTAATGAAACCGGTTTTTAAAATACGAACGGATGAAGGGGGGTGGCTACATGCAATCAAGTCAACAAGAGTGCGTTCGATCGAATCGAAGACGATTTACTCACTTGATAAACAATTCCCGTTATCGTGTGTAGTTCCTCCGTGTTTTGTGTCTCCATTGTATCCTTGGTCCTTGTTTGATTGCTTGCTTGTTAAAATAACTTAAAAGCTCAACTTATGAGAGAGTACGCATTCTTTTAATTCTGCGGGCCAGCGCTTGTCCGGGACATCCTGACTGGACTGTGTCGTGACTTCTTGACTTCAGTCTCGTTTTCATGCGCAGCTAGGCCGAGGCGGGATTATAAAAATATTCAATTGTCAGGCAGTGTGTTAATCCCATTCCAATTACAAGTTTCGGTGCTGTGAATAGCAGCTTTTCAAATAAAATAAATCCCTTGTTAACATGGACTATGATTTTAGTTTTATGTAAATTTTCAGCTGTTTCTGCGGTCATTAAAAATGTTCTCGAAATTCACCTGGGTAATTAACATTTGTAGACAGTCGAACGATGCTCAATGATCCAAGAAAGGTCATTCGTTTTGTTCGTCCAGTACTGACAGTAGGTTATTCAGAACATGCGAGTTTGAACTTTTTTTCATAAAAACAACAATTTCGTAATAAAAACATTTTTCATGATAATACAATTTGACGTTTTGAGCCGCTATCGGCACCTTTTGCCAATCAAACTGATTGATGGAGTCAGCACAGGGCTTTCATTCTGGGTAATGTGCAAACGAACAGGAAAATTGAATGTTCAGCCGGCACAGTAAATATTTAATTGGACCCCTCCAACGACAAGTACACGTAATCACTCGAAACATAAACACTTTGACAGATAAAAATGGAAAAACAAGCTTCTAGAACAAAATCAAACTGTGCTGTTAGTGTGACAAGAATATGTACGTTCAGTGATGTGTGACGGCACGGCATGCACAACCCACACAGGTGTACGCGTGCGTACAAGTGCGTATTTGTATATAACTGTGGGAGTGTGTGTGTGTGTGTGTGTGCGTGTGTGTAAGTGTGTGTATTTGTACAACCCTGTATCTGTGTGTGTGTCAGTGAGTGTCTGTGTGTGTATTTGTACAACTTTGTGTCTGTGTGTGTATTTATACAACTGTTTGTCTGTGTGTGTCAGTGTGTGTTTGTCTCTACCGGCGTACGAACACAAAAGCAAACAGTCACCACATGGATGGGGCAACGGTAAAATTTGAACACACGCATGTTTACACATACACGAGCGTTAAGTACATACTCCACACATATACACATGCAAGGGACCCGGAGTCCTATAGCTGCCCATCAAGTACAGAGTAACATTAATATTAATAATAATCGCATGTTAAGTATATGTATATGCATAAAAATTATATATAAAGCTGGCTGCTGTGTAGGCCTTGCAGCTGGCAGAGCTAGGGACAACTGTCCCCCGCCCCTCCCCTCCGCTCCGCGCCGTAAATAGCATTACACAACTCGTGGTGGTGGTGGTAGGGGGGAGGGGGGATTACTCCCACGGGAAAGTTTTAGAAAATTTAGATTACCTTAAACTGCATTTCACGCGTTTTCATGTTGGACAAAGAGGGCAGTCAGACTTGTACCCAGTCGCTTTTAGGTGGCGGAAGAGAGGAGGTGCAGAGGATTGGGAAAGGAGATGAAGGGCACGCAAAGGGTTTTGGGAAGGACGAACTCATGCCCATAAAACATCTGGGTACGAGTCTGTCTAGCGATGATTGGCTATTCTTGTGCTGAAAGTTAATGGTTTGTGGTTGTCGTGATTATATTTTAAAATCTCAGAATGTGCCAATTTTGCGCCATTTTTGTGAAATTTAAACTGAATTTTGTACTTAAACGTAAATTTAGAATTTATTAAATTTTTTGATTGATTTATGTTGTGCTGGAAAGGCAAGAGAAAGCCACAGGACAGCTGCTATAATTTCCAGTGACATGATCCTAGCAAGTTATTTCAAGTTAAAAAAGCCGGGGCTGAAAAAATCCACGGCTTGAAAATCTGGGATTAACTACATGTTATATTTTGGTTGTACAAAACCATGGAAATAATTTGTTTCTCGGCTAACGTTCGCCATTGTAACATCGCCTATAGTATTGTAGAAACATAAAAGGCTGAAATCCACAAAATATTTATAAGAACATGCAGCCTCATCCCAGATTTTAGACGTTCTTATCTGTAAAGTGATAGTGTTTTAAAATTTGTTCACTGACTTTTAAGGCTTGGTTCGCCCTTGGGAAATATAAAAAAGACAGATTCATAAAAAAACGGACATCATGAAGTGAACGACGAGATGGAACAAGGTCAATCAGCATTCCTTTGTCTTTTCCTCTGCTGTTCAACCTTCTATTGCTTGTTCTTGTTCTTATACAAAACGCAAGCAGCCACCCTCGTTATAGTGCTTACACAAGAAGTACATCGTTAAAAAATGAATGTTTGCAATAAAATTTACTCAAAAAAAACAACTAATGCTTCAATGCTGCCGAGCGTAGCGATGGCAGCAACACTGTTTTTGTTTACATACAGTAACTGTCGGGGGCAGAGATCAGCGAAGTTGTCTGTCCCAACCGCTCGACCTCTTTTGCACAAGCTTTGCAGCAAATTTTGCAACGTTTTCTCGCAAGGAAGGCCCTTTTAATGCTGAAAAGATGTAGTTTACGGGTTTTCCCTTATTTATGGGCGCAGTTGAACAAAAAACAACCGAAATTCGTTGAGATTATTGGAGATTTTTGGTCGTTATTCGATTGTCCGTCCCGACGCCAAATTATTTGCATAGCTTTCATTGTTCCGCTTGCGCAAGAAACCCTGGGTTCGAAGTTATTTGGTGCGCGTGCGTGGGTCCAGGTATTACTTCATTGCGAGGCGCATGAATTGTGGAATTTTCAAACTACGTGATGGCGGCCAGTGAGCCAAACACACCCAGTGTGTTCGCTGCGCTCAACTCGTGAGATATTTATGCTACTCGAAGATTAAATCCATATCTTTTGGAAACCGTGTAGTATCCTCTATTTGTTTCATTTTGAAGGCTCAAGATTAAATTTGTCTCAACTTTTAACATTTCATTCCCTTTCAGTCTGGGAAAGCATGAATAGCAGTCTTGGAGATCTGGAGAGTCTGAATCGTTCATGAAAGAGAGTAAGCGATAGCGTTCAAAGTTCACCTGTGTCAGTTCCAGTTGCTGCGCAATTTTAGGTGTTTCCATGGCACTTTACTTCATAAGAACCTTTTCATAACAACTATGAGGCTTAAAACGGCATTAATTAAAAACGAAGGTGCTAATAGCAACCATCAGGCCTGTGTATTGATGTACCAACGCTTTTATTATCCGATGTCTCAGTTGCATTCATAGAACGGAGATGTTCAAGTTTTTTTGGTTTTCAACTGCTAAGCTGCTTTCGTCAATCAATAATCAATTTCGTTTAAACTACATTTCACTTTTTTCTCGTCTACGAGGAAGTAGTCAAATTTCCTTATAACTCATAAAAGCAATTTTTACTACTAAACAACCTACTAAACCGGCAAAAACAATATGCCTGCTATAAGGCCCCTAGACATAACCTCCCTCAATTCTACATGTAATCCTGTTAGTTCTGTTCCAAGTGCCTTTGGGAAGCAATAACAATCTCTTTGTAAATCACTCCAAATCACAACAATAACAATACAAACTAGCGTAACTGTCGTTCGACTGATGCGATTGATCTTTTCTTCCGAGCCTTCGTAAGTGTTTTAACTGAAACTCTAGATGGTTCTCTTTGTCTTTGCCCTTTTTGTTCATATACGATTGGTAAACATGCACTACGTTCATCATCGTATCTCATGAATGCTGCTCTTAAACTACATGCTCTTACACAAATTCGAAATTCGCACGTCTTGTCTTTCACCATACTTACTTTGGTCGATTTACAATTATCTGTCATTTCAACAGCCGAGTTAGTTTTGGTTGCCAGTATTCAGCCAAGTATATTTTGCTCTTTTTGTTCGTCGGCACATAAGCCGTGTTCATTTTGTTTGTCAGCAGAGAGGCTGTTCGCGCCTGAGATATTGTGCGGAGTAAGAGACGTCATCATTTATGAGGGGTCGGGGGTCTGTAAATTTTCATTTCGCTTTACAGGTTTTTTTACCCCCTCCCCCCTCAACCCTAGGGACGCACCCCTTTTGGATCATTAATACAGCTTGCAATCTCACGAACACTATCACTGTCTCTGATTACTGATATTGCATACCTTTTTAAAAAAATATTCAATATTAAACTCTGGAAAAAATGTTACCCCCCTTTTTAGGTTCGGAAAAATGTGCCCATCTTCAGACCCCCCTTCCTCATAAAAAATGATACGTCCCTAAGAAACTACAATCCGAAAGCATCCCGGGTTCAAACAACTGCCATAGGTTGCCCAGTCAAGATTAGTATGCGTTCGAGCGAATAGCAACAAAAATAATAACAACGACAACAAAAACAACTAATTAAAAATCGCAAGGCGCTTACAAAAGCTAAAAAAAGACTAAGACTAATTGGATTATTGCATTCTAGGATAACTTTTTTGAGTGGAATGACAGTCTTCCGGCTTCAGCTCAGCTTTCAAGGTTCTGGAGTGGCGGTTTTAACTCAGTTTGCCATTTATCTGGTCCCATGGCTTTTAAGCGCTGCTTTTACTTGGTCTTTCTTTTTCAAAAAATCCTATCACAGCCAAGACAGAGCAGCATCTGCTTCTTTCAGCGAGCTACGTTTTCACACAATCTTTAGTTTAGGTTGGTTAGTGTTCGACGTATCACGTGTCAATACCATAAAATATCGTACAGATTGAAGACTACTATCGTACTTATGTACAAAGACGGAATCCCAACAACGACAAACCCAGACTTCATTCCCGGATACTATCCTGCAGTGGCCAAGTCGCACATACATTGGGGTCTGTAAAAAATGTAAAGTTCCCACTTTTTTGTTCACCGTCTTGTCCCTGTTGCTTATTGGCTACAGAAAGTTTCTTGCACAATTTCAGTTCCGCAAACCTGGCTTTTAAAACTTTGTCCCTCTCTTGAACGACTCTTCTCTTAATCCTGTGATCTTGAAGGAATACTTTTTTCTCTTTCTCCAAATTGTTCAACTCCTGTTCGAGAAACAATTCACAACGGCGATTGAATTTCTCCGCAAAATCTTCGCTCTTTGATTTCCCGAGCGAAGTCATCGCGCTAAAATCATCGGACATTTCTGTTACTCGGGTTTGTCCGAAAACAATCTCAAACTAAGAACCGATCAGTTCCCACAGCCAGCTGTGGCGGTTATATCGGGCAAGAATCTGTCCTTGTTATTGTAAATTGGACTATTTTTAAACTCTGTTCATTTACACCATGTAGTATTGAAGAGTAACTCAAAATCCTAGCAACCATCTGAACAAAGTAGTTTCTTTATCTACATTATTTATTTAATATATTGGATCTTATTAAACGAATAAGAGTTCGAGTTTAAAATATCGACACCTGCAAGCTCTCAGCGGAGCGATAAGGATTCTAATGTTAATTTTAACTGCCATTCTGTTTTGAATTTCTTAAATTCTTTTCCTTGTTCCATTTGTGGTAAGAGTTAAAATGACACGTCTTCGCCATTGAGGTCTATAGCGTATTCTCGTTCAGATTAAACGATTGTTTTTGATTTACAATGCTGTTTTTGTCAAACACAAATCATTTATAAACATTTTGTCGAAAATAACTCAAATTTGCGATTTTTTAAAAAAACGATTGAAAGCATGCGAAGAGTGATCGACTTTGATCGGTTTTTGAACAAGTCTATTCTGTCTATTGCCAATTTGTGAGCTGAGCATCACTAGAACCCACAGGCTTTCTGTGCTCGCACCATGCACCTTTTTGATGTATAATTTTTAGATGCCCAACGACTTTTGCACCTCCTACAACAATTGCAGCATTTTGCAACGCAATTTCACTGTCACTCTTCCTTTGAATGGTAATTGTGATTGTCGAAACCCCCCTTGTTTGCCTTCGCTGTAACGTGCAAAAACATAAACACAAAATAATATACATACCCCCAGAATGAGACAGTAGAGATAATTTGGAAGGCCATTCCATTTTGATTTTATTAATTTTGGCGCTTTTCACTAACATCCACTACTTCAGTTAACCATCTGACTGGGTGAACTACATTCCATTTCAACAGCCTATACTTCAACGAGTAATCAAAATCACACACGTTTAGCAATTTCTTAATGTTATGTCGAATAAGTGCTCGAAAATGAGAAGAAGGTACAAAACTGCACGACTTCGACCCCATTTCGAAGCAGCAAACACAGTTCCTATTATGCGAAGTTCAACTCAAGTTTGTCGCTAATATCTGATATATCAACGACAAACTAAGTAACTACACCCAGACTAAACACTAAACAGTTAACAACCTAAGAAACTAATAATAAAATTGAAAAAATAAAACAACTTCGACAGTTGACTCTCAAAGTTAAATTCCGAATCAGTCCAAAATTCAGTATGTATCGCGGGCTCACGGGAGACAATGGCGGTTAAATCTCGAAGCGTCACGGCCTGTCTACTCCTCAACTTGTATGATTTCCTCTTTGATAAAGAATTCCACTGATTCGTCCTCGAACTCGTCGGCATTGCTGTCCAGCTCATCCGTGTCAATACCTGGGAGGAAGTTAACCGAAAACAAGTCAACAACTTCTCCGAATTTAGGATTCCAATAGCTAACCTAATACCCGTTACCTCATTTTTCTTCAATCTTTTATTCAAAAGTTACAATACGGGAAAAACTTTGTAACTTAAAACTTCTCCTCTACTATTCCAAAATAGTTTTGGCATATTCAATTATTTTTTAATGAATATTAAATGAATATTAACATCACTGTACGTCTGTAGCCGTTTTCTTGAGAGGGAGAACTGTTCTTACCATTTCGTAGCTCCAAGCGTTGCGGCTTGTGTTGCCCGAACTCGATGGTTTTCTTGTGTCGGTACGCCTCGAAGTCCTTCTGCTTACGTCTTCGGCGCTCAATTAGTTCCTGTAACAAAAACAACCCAAGGGTCAAATACAAACTTGACTAAGAATTTATCCACGATTACTCTTAATAGCTCGTTAACCAGGTATCAGCGAGTTATTTGCTACATTCTCTCTATTTCCATTAACCGGTTGCCAGGTTCTAAGCGAATACAGTCAAACTTTTATTATCAAATGCAAACACTTTTTTTTCATTGAAAACACCTGTTGGTACCTCGGGGTTTGCAATGCAATTTTTATGAGAACTTTTGGAGATTTTTTTAGGAGTTTTCCAGGAGTATAGTACTATACTACTCGTGTTTTGTGAGACATTCTAAATCCGTCCTTAAACCGGTTTTACGCACTCTACAGATAGAAACTGTTAAAATCTGTCTATATACACAAATGTATGTTGTTTCAAAAACACACAGTTTGCCTGTTATAAAGTTCGCTTAAGTTCTCAGCCGTGTCAGGCAACAGCCGTACTGAAAGCATACTCATAGCATACTCAGTGTATGTTACACAAAATGTCCTTAATGCCTTTGGTTTTGAAATCACACCAAATAGAATTGTAAAAGTTTTACTCGGTGATAGTCATTACTTTAAGCATTCAAATGATAAAATAGAAAAACCAATGACTATGAAAGATTTGTTGTCTATTTCAATTCTTCAGGAACTTTGCAGGCCGTTCCATGACTAACCCGAGAAGTTTCCGTGAAGTATTCGTTTACTCCACAACTTTGCAGATGGTGTATACAAACCACGGCGACTTGTTTTTAACACTTTTTATAGTCTAGTAAACGAGTTAGAAAACGCATCGTAGAGATGTTGTCGCGATACCATTTACCGTTTTGCACACTGAACAAGTTCGCCCCAGTCAGCTTTGTACTTATGGAGTAGGTACACCCGTTTAGCCCGGGTCACCAGGCTCTTAAGTTATTTCAGATACCCAAATACATAGTTTGAATCGAATTAAATTACATTTGTCATTGATTGGAAAATGACCTAAGATCTGTAAAATTAACAAACAAAGACATTTGTAAAACTAGAAAGAAAGGCTAAATAAATGATAAAAATATATGAAAATGGCCATAACTGACCAAAAACATTTTTGACATAAGTCAACATAAGGGAATCTTTATAGATATTGTTGCAGTTGTTGACCGCATGTTGTGATTGATTAGGAGAGCACCGGGATATAGATATTCCTGGCACAGAAGACGACATCACCTTTCACTCTGCCTCGCTTACATACATCAACTGCAACAGGCAACGAGTGCCACGCAGGGACGCCAAGAAAGGAGGCCTCTATACTCTCTACAGCCTACAGCTAACACAGAAAACTCCTATAAGCTAGCCAACTTTGGAATAAAATCCATCATAAAAGTTTAACTTGAACACAGTTGTAAGTTCAAGTATCAGTGGTCATCAATAAATGACCGACCCGGAGGTCCTCTTAACTCATTTATGACTCAATATTGAAGGGGCACAAGACACTTTTCTTACTAATTGTTCATAGTTTTAAAAATTATGGGGGACGTGCCCCCAATCCCCTATTCCGCTGTCCCTTATTTCCTTTCAAGCATGTTTCTTGCACTACTTAATGAAGTATACGAATAAAAAGCTGTTTAAATTGCTACAAGCATGCAATGCCATTTCATTTCACTGTATTCAGCCACACCTTCAAACACTTTATGGACCAAAAACCTCTATTGGTCACTTATCAGTTTTGTTAGTACAACCAACCTTCGAAGCTCTTGATTGGCTCATCCGGTCCTTGATCTCAAACAAACGCTGATACTTCTTCAAGTCTTTCTTGATTGCCTGCGCATTATAAACAAAGTATTCCGTCAATAAAAAATACTGTTCAAGTAAAACAAGTGGCAAGAAACACAGGAACCAAAGTGACAGCTATAAAACATTAGAGACTTGCAAAGCAGCAGGACGTGTGCTTCTAAAGCATATTAATGGTAAACAAGCAAGGACATTTCTGATTATTCGAGATCAATCATTAAGGTGCATTCAGACCTCAAGCGTCTTGTGTTGTCCCGAGCTCCCCCCCCCTCCCTCCAAGGCAGCTGTGACAGGTGGAAGGGACTCCTTAAAAGCTCCGAGGGACCCTCTAAAAACTAGCTGCGAGGGGCCCTCATTGGACCATCCCCACATATCTGCAGTACCAGGGCCCAGACGGTACAGCACAAACGTACCTTGATATCATCGTGACTGAGAAGAGTTGGAGGTCTGGGTCGCCACAGCAGCTGACAGAATTGTTCCAACGCATGACGCTGTAATAACCGGCCCTGGAAGGACCACACGTAATACCCATTGTCCACCTGCAACACACAACATTAGCTTCATCAGGATTGTTACTTATTTAGAGTCGCCGAACATATCCATTTCGTATTATATTTACATTTCTCATATGTGCGTGATTGTGCTTATTTTTTTATTTCGCTATTACTTTGTGTTAATTGTTGCGCGCGTATTTTGGTATTCTGTCTTTCGCGTGAGCTTTATAACCGTATTACAATCTGATGTAACACGAAAACTACAATTTTAATTTTTTTGCTTAGATATTAACGTTTTTTCAATAACTATGCTCACATGGTGGGTGGCTCCTTCTAAAGTGGTCTACAATTGGTCTAGGATTCAATGGAGCCGAAACCAACGGTAAAATGGCACATACTCTAGGTTTCCCACTGAGGATCAGTTATAGATTTGCTTTATATTTCAGCGACATCACAGTGGACTGTTCCACCGAATGTGTTCTAAACAGTCTCAACCTGCTGTTTCAAAGATACAGGTCTGCTCCGATGAAGGGCTTAAGCTGGAAACATCACCTACACACCACATTCCACAGGTGGAAAACATACCATATCAACCTTTGTTGATTAAACCCGTAGTCAGCGTACTCTAAGGTCCAAAATAAACGAGGGGGGGGGGGGTCAAATTAAACTGGGGCTTCAAGGACTTTGAAAATTTATTAAACGAACGGGGGAAGGTCAAAATAAACAGGGGTAGGAACAAAATATAAAACAGCAGAGACGAAAATGGGGTTATCCTTCAACACTTTATTAACTTCGCTCAACATCGGTATTTCTAGTATACTGAGGAGCCACTTATAGTAACACAACACCAAGAATCTATTATACGTTTATAAACTTCCTTGTATCCCCTTGTGAAATTCGAAAACATTAATAAACTGGGGGGATCAAAATAAGCTGCAAGGGGGCCTCTCAAAAAATCACAAAAAATAAACGTCATACCCCCTCCGTTTATCTTGAACCTGAGAGTACTCACAAATGCAAAAAACAGTTTTTTCCAAAACCAGTCTTCCAAAAAATGTTTCAAAGACAGTTTAGGTAAGTAGCCAACCTTGTGATCTCACAAGTCTCAACCTACTGTTACAAAGACAGTCTAGGAAAGTGGCCTACCTTGTGAGCCCACCAGCTGACCATGGTCGCCACAAAGCGACCTGTAGGATCCCATTCAACATCTGTTGCCATGAAGTGCTCTGCAGAGTTCATGCACACCATGTCAGCGGTGTCCCAAAATTCAAGAACCCCAGTCATGCTGAAAAGACAAAATTGATTGATATAAATGTACATGCAGCAATGCATTCGGTTAACAACGTATTACAAGGTACCAAGTTTGGCCAGAAAACATCAGCTTGTTTTTGAACAGTAGTTCTCGTCACTGTAAATCAGTAGCAGAACTGGCAAAACAAACTTTCATCATTTGCCTTTCGTTCACCCTTGGAAGATTTACCATTTACCTAAACACAGATTCACAGTCAGTTGTGTTTTTCCAGAACTCTTCTCTCATCCATTCTCAAGAAGTTCTCCACTGACACAGCAAAACTTACACAACTTGACTAGCAGGCAATGGGAATTTTTACACTCTCAGTGCGATTATTGTACGATATCAAACCATGTAACTTGTAATAAATATTTTCTTTTTTTATACTGAGTAGATGTTGGTTTCTTATTTTAGATGATGCATGTTACAAACGTCACTCTCGGTGTATATAAACAAAATCTGATTGCAGGGCTATCAACAACAGCATCATTTCTGGGCAGGTTAATGGCAATATTTCCAGCAGCCATGCCATTCTTTATCAAGCCAAAACCAGAGTGAGGTGAAATCACAACAATAAACATTTGTACTGTAGTGCAAACACAAGAAAAATAGCCAATGGTACTAATCTTCAAAATTAATGTGCATTTTTCAAAAAAGGCTATGGTGCATGATAATAAATTATTGTTGAAGCTACTCACCTGCGCAAGCCTGCAAGGATACAGAACTGACCATTTGGAGACCAAAAGATGTTGTTAGCTTGTCTTTTCTCTAGTGTTTCTGCCAATAACAAGAAAAATTTCATTGAGTTTAGTTTTGGTCTTTGTAACAAATCCTACCAAACCGTGGATAGAAAGCATCAGCTTGTTTTTGAATTGAAGTTCTCATCACTGTAATTCAGCAGCAGAACTGGCAAAACAAACTTTCATCATTTGCTTCTCCATCCTTTTAATGGTTGGTGCTACTGTAATTTTAACTCTGTGGGGATCTTAGTTGGCCAATGATCCAAATTAACCTGGATTAAGGTTCTTTTAAAGTTTCTATAACCTTCTGGCATTTTTAGTATGCTGAGATGAAAGGCAAAAAAAGAAATAGGTTCGACCATAATTAAACGTCAAAGATGGGAAAATAGACACACTTTTCTTAAATGACCGGCTCCAATATATTCTTGGGGAATGGCGACTCATGATTTTTTTTAACGACACAGGAAAAAAACTCGCTCCCTTCCTGCTTGGTTTTCACTGTTGCTTCGCATTGTTTGTGTGTATCTTGTACACTTTAGATTAGTTCTTTTGATGCAAACCATAGCAAAACCAAAAAGTGCCAGTGCAGTTTACTTTGGATTCATGGGTTACTTGTCTGACATCACCAGACAAATTAAGTACCCAGTCTCTAATTTCATTGTGTGTGCGGCTAGTTTCAAATTGCATTCACATTTTTCAAACTTTAATGCTTTATTTCGGGGACAAGAAATGGTCAAACTGAAATTTATTTGCCATTCATCTCAACATGATCCAAATTGCTAAAAATTACCAAAACTGCCAAAGCGTTATAGACACTTGATTCATCCAAATGTGTTTGGCCAAAGGCCACATAGAATGCTATTCCAAGAAATACATAACAATTTTAGTTTGTTGGCAAATTGGAACTTTATTGTTTAACGTCACAAGTTCAGTTACATCGTAGATGGCCCAGTAACTTCCATCAGCTGAAATCATGGGAGAACAATTAACAGATACAGGTAAAATTATTTCTTTTCTAAAAATAGTGTTTTAATTCAGACTTTTATCCCTATCTGACAAGATTTCTTACTTCTTTAACTTATCTTGGTAGCTTTGGGAACAAAATATCAGGCTGAACTAGCAAACACCCCTACTTTTGTGGCCATTTTTATGTTTCTAGCGAGGTACCACATGATGACAAGCCATTAAAATAGCAGAATACTTACTCAAGTGAACACATTTCCCTTGCTTTTCCATTTCATAGAAGCTTGCCGATATCCGTGGGGACTCTCCATGTATGATGGCAAACTTATGACCGCCAGGTTCCCATGCATATGCATTGATGGGCTCTGAAAAACAAAATATCAAATCCAAATTGAAAATGTTTTGTTTTCATTGTTGAAGTATGTCAGTTGTTTACAACTGATCTTCCATAAAATTATTGGTAGTTTGCTGAAGCTGTTTGAACACCTTGACGACAATATGAGCACCACGAAAACATAATTAGGACACCTCAATGATATGAGAACCTTGACAATATGAACATTTTAACAGTATGAGCACCAGCATACAAAAACACCTCTATAAAATGAATACCTGCACACATGATCCCACTACAACATGAACACCTCAAGAACACCTCCACAATATGATCACTTTGACATTGATATGAACACCTTGACATCAACAAACACCTTGACAACAATATGAACACCTTGATAACAATATGAACACTTTGATAACAATATGAAAACCTTGATAACAATTTGAACACCTTGATAACAATATGAACACCTTGACAACAATACGAACACCTTGACAACAATGAAACACCTTGACAACAATATGAACACCATGACAATATGAATACTTGAACAGTACATACGTTATGAGAAACCGCACATATCACACATATAAAATGTAAACACATTTTAGAATACATATGTATGCTAGCTTGTAAGTTGCAAAATATTTCACTACACATCAACAAGATCTGCATACATTTCATGAACATACATGTGTGCCTCACTAACCTTTCATTTCCAGGTTGTCAACTGGGATCTGTTTCTCACGGATACGGAAGAGCTCAAAGTTGTAGTACAAGCCCTGCACACAAACGAGTTGAAAATACCAATCAATACAACTCGGGAATCATGTTTAATCAATGCATACGGCGTGTTCATCACTCATGCACAAGGGTCAAATTGCATAGACTGGCATTAACTTTGAAGAGCTCGAACATGGAAGCAAGTCAGTGCAACTACTTCATCATTCAACCTCACAAACAAACTTGTTACAAGTCCATGGAAATGAAAATTGGACAGTGACAACCCCCACTGATTGGTATTAACTTGCAAGCTTTGGATATTCTTTTGTTTTTGTTTCACCTTTTCAGATTTCAGTGTGGGCATGTGTGAGTGTATATGTGTAGTGTTAATGATCGTATTGTTTTCTTTTCCTTTTTAACAATGTCTTTCACTTGAATCTACATTTGCTAACTGTGATCTCTTTTTATACTACAAATGTATTTCATTTAATAGGTTAAGGGGGGGGGGGGGGCAGCTTGTATAAACCTTTGGTTTGATATGTTTCCCCCTCACCATTTTTCTATACTTTGTAAATCAATATATGAAGCAATAAACTTGTATCAACTTGTAAACTTGTCTCCATTAAGACAAAGCCATACTTGCCAATAACTCCTGTCAGTAGCAGGCTCACCTTTTTGCTCTTGGTGTATCTATCAACCTTGACAGCCAGGTAATCTCCTTTGTTCTGCCAATACATCTTGCACTGCAAATGAAAATGTAACATTGCTGATCTGATTTCTAAACAGCATTCGGTTTTTCGTAACAATGCAGAGAAAGAAAGCATCAGCTTGTTTTAGAAAAACAGTTCTCATCACTGAATTTCAGTAGCAGAACTGGCAAAACAAAGCTTCATCAACTGCTTTCAGCTGAAACATAATCACAGCTACACCTACTGGTTTTAAAGATTGTATGGACAGCATTTTGCTAGATATGCACATAAGGGTTTGCCCATTTTTTCACCATCACGAGTGTACAAAATGTACATTGGGGGAGGGGGTTCAAAGTCCATATATGCCTTTTCCAAAATTTAAAAATGATAATATTATTTCAGCAAAACCGTCATTTTAATGCTTTTATTGGGGGGAAGGGAGGGGGTTTGCATTTTGTATGATTGTGAAAATGTGGACAAGTACTAACATTATGTACATTAAAGATGTTAATTTTTCCCAGACTGTGGATCTTTCAGTTAAAATTAGGTTTTGCAATCTCTTAAGATGCATTTTAATCAATAGGCTCAAAACAGGCTTGTTGCGATCCCTGCTTCAAGTATTTAAGTTGGTCCAGCCCAAGACGCATTTACTTGCAGTTACTCCAGTATCGCTCATAATTTTTATAGTTAAATTTTGAAAAAATACAATTGATTTATTGTATGAAAGCGAACTTGAGATGTACATTTACATGGTGTAAAATGCATGTAAAAAGGAATTTCCAGTGAATGTCAGACTGTAAAAAGTAAGAGTTTTGCATACCAACCTCAGAAACATTGAATAAATTCTTAACTCTGACTTCTTTGCGACTTGGAATCTCCATAATGGTGACCCTAGCAGGCGTGTCCTTGTACTCCGGCACCCAGAAAGACAGCATGTTTGCGCCAGGTGACCAAGCGAATTCCCTGATTTGGGTATACAAGAATAAACAGTCAGCTTACAATCACAAATGATAACTTCTATGTTACAGATAGGAAGGTTTGTATCCATTCCTGGTTAAACGAAGCCTTGATATCACATATAAACTTGTACATTTTACAAGACTGTGTGTAACAGAATAGAACTTGAATAAATAAAGAAATAATAACAATTTTAAAAAAACATATAAACTTGTATAACATATATAGAAAATTTGAAAACTACACTTCATTGTTACAAATACAAACACCATATCTCCATACACAGGTACGCCAGAGACTGACTTTTTGCGAAACCACAAAGAACCAGAGAGCAGGGTTCGTACGCCTTCAGAAATTCAAAAATCCAGGGTTTTCCAGGGCCTTTTTTACGTTTTTTCAAGGGTTTTTCCAGGGCCATTGAAGCCCGGAATGAAAACAACATTCACAAAAATTTGTTTAAAACATAGTTCAAAAGGTAATGTATTCATAGTGAAACAACAATGTGCTCCAAAGAATACATTGTTTCGATACTATACAGTGGTTTCTAACATAAAACAATGTTTTGTAATGATAAGAAAAACTACAATATTGAATGTTACTTGCACTGAAATCCACAAAATGCATCATTTCGTGAATTTATTTTTTCAATAAAATTCTTTGAGGTTTTCCAAGGCTTAAATAAAAAATTTCCAGGGCTTTTCCAGGATTTCCAGGGCCAGTACGGATCCTGAGAGAGACTGAGTTTCTCCAGCCCCAATCTCACACTTCAAGTCACTCTTCGCCCCCCTTTCTCCCCCTAAGAATTTGATCACACATGGATATCTAAGACAGACTTGTTGCAAAACCATAAAGGGAACCAGCTTAATCAGCTCCCCTTCTCAACTCCAACCCTACCCACATACAAAGAATGATCCAGTATCACAGACATACTATGGCAGAGTAGCTTCTACTTCACACAATGAACACTTTACTGACCTAACACCTTCAATCTTCAGGCTTTTCTTGTCCAGCAAACCAAATGACTGTACAATAAAGAAACAATTTTTCATTAAATATGAAATTGTCAACCATTTCACACTACAAAGTTTACCAAGAGCTATTAAATATCTTATGGCAGTAACAGTATTAAGAGGCAGGCCATTTTGTTTGACTTTTGAAGTGGGGAATGTAGGATATCATGTACCACTTTTGACTGGAAAAAAGATCTGTTTTGTTTATCAGTGGGGAAAAATTCTGACCAAATATAGTATTTAAAACCTAGATTATCCTCTCCCTTCCCCTCAAAAGTCAAATAGTCCTCTACTAAATTTTATTACTTTTTTAAGAATGAAGCAATTGATCATCTGCTCTAAACTTTTTAATACAAAATATGAATTTTCCAAACTTGCTAGATTGCACACTTGATCTTAACAAAAACAAGTAAATAAATTGGAAGCATCAGCTTGTTTTTAAAGAACAGTTCTCATCACTGGATTCAGCAGCAGAACTGGCAAAACAAACTTTCATCATCTGCTTTAGAGATTTTGATTATTAAAAACATCATTTTTATCTCTATTATAAGGCAAAACAAATCGATAACTGTAAATGTACTCTGAAATCTGACCTTTAGAACTAAATTTTCCATGCTAATTTAAAATCACAAAAAGTTGCTTTAGTTTTTAGATTTTATTTGGGAGGTCTCTTGACTTTGCAAGTAGACACAGCTAAAATTTCAAGCATGAGTTCTACAAAAATTCACAGATGTTTGCTGGAAAAAGTCACAATGGACTGTAGCTAGAATTTGTATCCACTCCTGCAGCTTCAAGTTTCTTTTTTTACCTATGGCTTTTTAAGCATCTTTGAAATTCCACCAATCAAAACAAAAGTTGAGTAAGAAAGAGTGTCAGTTTTCAAAGAATCAGTTTGTACCTATCTACACTATTTCTGCCATTGTGTAAATAAAACCACACATATTTTTGCTTTGCCTTTCATTTTTATTTTACTACCATTACAAAACCACCATCATCATCATTGTTGTCCCTATCAACACCATCATCTTCATTGTTGACATCGTCAACAACATTATCATCATTGCCACCATCAACACTATCATCAATGTCACCATCAACACCATCACTTTTGTTGTCACCACCAACACCATCACTTTTGTTGTCACCATCAACACCATCATCATTGTCCCTATCAACACCACCATCATTTTTGTCACCATCAACACCAACATCAATGTTATCAACACCATCAATTTTGTTGTCACCATCAACACCATCATCATTGATGTCACCATCAACATTATTATTGTTGTTACCATCAAAACCATCATTCTTGTTACTAACAACACCATCGTTGTTGTCACCATCAACACCATCATCTTCATTGTTGACATCGTCAACACCATTATCAGTGTCATCATCAACACCATCACCATTGTTGTTACCTTCAACATGATAATCATTTTTGTTGTCAGCATCATCAATGTTGGTACCATCAACACCACCATCATTGTTATCACCATTAACACCATCATTATTGATGTTGTAACCATCAACACCATGATCATTGTTGTCACCATCAACATCATTGTCATCAACACCATCACCATTGTTGTCACAAGCAACATCATTATCAATGTTGTTACCATTAACACTATCATTGTTGTCACCATCAACTTCAGGACAATTGCTGTCTTCATTATCATGACTCAATGTGACCACCACCACCATCCTCATCGTTATCAATATTAGATTTATTATTATTTAACAATTATTATTACTACAGCTACTTACTGGAGTTTCATAAACACTAATGCTATCAGGTTCTCCAATCCTTGCAAAATATTTTCCGTCATGACTCCACCTTTAAAGCAGAAAACAGTGTACAAAGTTAGCAAAGGTATTTCAAAAAAAGTAACAGTTGAGTAAAACTATTTCTTTTTATATTATTTTGACTTTTAACTTAAAATCTTAACAAAGTGGTATACATACTTGAATACTGGCCACTGAGATTGGTCACCACAAATGAAACCTCTTTTCTTGGTTCCTGTACGGATATCCCAAACAATAATGGCCTACAAGAACAATTAACAAATCTGTCATTAACAAGAGAGCAGCAATAGTATTCAAATACACATTCAAGGGGTTTGTGTACATACATGTGGAAATTTAAAGAATATAATTTTTTAAAATTTAACACAGAGAACTCCAAATGAAAAGGAGTTCAATTTCTACTCAGATTTCCATTACTGACAGCAAACAATAACATCATTGCCCCCTTCCCCTGACGCCAACTCCTAGATCTGGCTCTGAATTCATTACCTGAGGATCTTCTGGATTATCTGGTAGAGGACTAAACGTTACCAGGTATCTGTAACAGACAAATGAGAGAATATTCATGAGTACTGTACCAAGAAAAAAATAACCACGGAGAGAAACTGGTTCACATTGAGTAGCAACAGAATTCAGCATCAGCTTGTTTTTGAACGGCAGTTCTCATCACTGAACTCAGTAGCAGAACTGGCAAAACAAACTTTCATCATTTGCTTTAGTGTTGACTGACAAAAAAAGAGTGTAAGCAAGGTCACATAACAATGAAAATGACAAAAGGGAAAAAACATAAATAATAAATGCTTATATAGACAAGAGGCTGCATTAGCAGCCTAACTCGGCCCATACCTTGCCATGTGCTTACTAATAGCACTGTGCACAGATACTGTTTATAGTGCCAAAACTTGGACAAACAACCGACATCGAATCTCAAGGGATTTCTTATATCCCATTTTCTTTTGTTGGAAATGCAAGAATAAACAAGAGTATAATTTTTATTAAACTCGGATATGACTTTGACGTCATCTGTGAGCAATGCTATTCTTTTTAAATGATTTTAAATTGACTGAAGCAAAATCTGCTAAGTTGAAAGGCTAATGCTTGAAATGTCAGCTGCACATCAAGGTCCACAGGTGAAAAACATACCATATCAGCAAATTAAGACCTTTGTTGATCAGCTTACTTGCAAATGCAGGAAAGAACCTTTTTTTTGGTCTCACTTGTTCACTACAAATTGAATACCATATACATTATAAACTAGAAGTAATCACAGATTATTGAAGTGTGTTCGACGATCTTTTGAAAAAAATCGAGGTATTATCACTATTGTTCATTTCTCCTGGACTGTAGACAGGGTCGGTTCTTACCGTTATTTAAGGATACACCAGAGGAAACTGAGTGGTTGTGTTTGACTTTGCGTATCTCATGAAATATTCGCGCAATAGTCAACAAAGTATACATTTTCTGAAAGCTTAAAGAATGAATTTTTTAAATGTACAACCATTTTGGTTATTTTGATATTTAAAACAGAATATGATGCGAAATGTTCAAAACAACACCTTTTGCCCCTGAAGCTTATTTACCGCTGCTTTTATTTGAACGGGCTTCATTCATGCTGTGATC